>JAOYSI010018259.1:21099-40227 GCA_025775065.1 Hiodon alosoides
GTGGGTTTATGTAGGCAACCCTGGTCCTCCAGTCCCATAGTGTCCGTGGGTTTATGTAGGCAACCCTGGTCCTCCAGTTCCATAGTGTCTGTGGGTTCTTGTAGGTGGCACTGGAGAACAAGGGCTGCAGACCCCTGATGTATGGTCTTTAGTTTAATTAGTAGGATGAGGGTAAGCTGTTTTTTCTCTACCCTTGTTTTTATTTTCTCAAAATAAAAATAGCTCAGAATTTGGGGATTTATCTGAACACTTTTCAGAAAAAAACCCCAGTGCCCCCTAAATTCCCACCTAGAAGACAATTATCAGTTTTTGAACTTGAATTTGAATTTATTGTAAGGATAGCCCCTTGAGATTCAGCATCTCATTTTCGAGGGGGTCCCATAGACATAAAACAAAATTATAAAAGACAATTTTTTATTAACAGTTATATTTAATTTTTTCTGTGAAATACTTGGAATATGGCTCATTTGAAAAATCCTGAAACATCGTCATATATTGAAGAAGAAAAACTTCCTTCCAATGTGTGATTGATTGGGCAAGAAAACGATATTAACAGAAAGTGGAAGAGATAATTAATTCAGTGAAGCAACTGTTTATGGCACTTTAAATGACTTCAATGGAGAATGATACAACAGGGATACAGGAAAAGCCCATGACCGAAGTAGATTTGGATGCTTTACAACACATCCCACCTTTACTAACAATGGCGGGGGGAGGAAATTATCGAAACTCCCATAAGGAGCTGATAGATGAACATATCTCTATAGGAATACACTTACCAATATCCCTGTTATTAGGAAAGAATTAAAGGATGACAGGGTTCAAAACCCCCTGAAGTCCACTTCCAGCTGTTGGTACTGTGTTGTCTGTAAGCTGGTTCTTGCTGATCTCTCACTGCAAAGGTTCAGATAAATGCCTCTTGTATTTTCAGCTGTCCAGAAACTTTTAAATCAGATATTTAGAGGTCGCGATACCAATAACATGTGTGGAGATTGACAGCAACAAAAGACATATCCATGCAAGCAGCGATGAGCAAACCGGACAGGCTAAACTTCAGTCAGAGTTACCACAGGAGCCACACTTCATCAATTTAATGTCCTGATGCCACGTCAAGTAAATCTCTCAGAAAAAGTACACAGAGCCTCAGTGTGAGCCCCGTGCGAGGGAAAACAGCCGGCGTGCTAATTCTCCTGAAAGCCCCAGACGTTGCCTTTAGTGCACCGGCACACATTGCTTTTTGATTTAAGGTTTGTTTAAGCACATGCTTATTGCACTGAGTACACATTCCCAGCAGGAGGCTGCTCTCTTCACGGGCTCATCCATGGGTTATGTTTTTTCTGTTCATTTTTTCTGTTCATTTTTTCAACACTCAGCCAGTGCATATAATTACCCCATAAGCTTTCATGAAAGTAAAGACAATCTTCCAGATCGCTGAAATAAAGTATCCAACCTAATTATGAAAGTTACACAACATTAAAGTTTCTGAACAACCACTTATTACTGTTTGAAAACATAATTACCTGAGATTTAATTAAATTAGGTAATTAGGTTTCGTCATCCAAAAAACCCCAGATTAATTGTTTAATGATCAATCAGGTTTTTAATGAACGATGATTCTAAAACATGAAAGACGTTGGTTTTTGCTGCATATATTTGCTCATCTCCACCACGGAAGGTTACAGGAAGGATATTAATTGTGGGCTGTTTCCTTCCATTTATACAGCTGTCCAAAATACTCTAGCTTGCCTTTCATTCCTAGGTTCCCCAGCTCCTAGTCATTCCTTATTGTAGTTCAGTAACATGCAAGTGAAAACACACAAATTAAGTGTGTTCGGAGGTTTATGGATTTACAGAGGTTTATGGGTGTACAGAGGATAAAGGGTGTACAGAGGTTTAAGAGTGAGTGTTGGTTTAAGGGTGTACGGAGGTTTAAGGGTGAGTTGAAGTTTAAGGGTGTACGAAGGTTTAAGGGTGAGTGGAGGTTTAAATCTGAATACATTTTCCATTAAAATGTTGTTACAGTGCATTGCCGTGTTTTGTCTTCGCTCTGCCTTTTCTCAACATTGAGGTTTTTGTAGCAGGCATTTAGAATGGGTGACTGCCTTTGAAAAAGAGAAAAAAGAAAAAGTGCAAGGTCATGAAGTTTAAAGACGAAGGTGATGCACAGAGATAATGAACCAACTTGCCGTCTCCCGCTTGTAGACGCTGGTGACAACACTTGACTGGCTTTACGGAGAAAGAAGGATTCAGTGGCTGAGCGGAAACCTCCTTGGGGAATAGTGTTATCCATGTTCAGCAGCGTTTAACAGCCTGCCATTTTCTCTCTGCCACAGAGACTGCATTTACGTCTCGGGTTGTTTCTGAAAGCGCATTCAAACTCAGTCCGCAATGTTCCTAAAATGTGTATTTTCAGTGTACCCGATAGCATTGGAGGCAGTCTGTGAAGAGAGGTAGAGTCATTGAAGAAAGGCAGCACCAGTGAAGAGAGGCAAGGGTTCAAGGACTACCAGAAAGATAAGGTGAGTCTAACAAATAATGGCCCTCAGGGCGAGAATGGGCTCATATATCACAGCCTGTCTCCTGTGTAGTAGTCTCCAGCCATGCGGATCACTCCAGTCGCCGTCACCCAGGACACAGATCACAGTCCCAGAAATGCTTCATGTAACGTGGATGAGGACCTGGTTAGTGTGAGAGACAAACTTTTAATCAGTCAGCAGTCTCTTATTAATTAAATAACATTAAAAAAATATTAAAATGTTTACTGTGTCTGTACCGATACAATTAGGCATATGTTTAACTTACTGGGAGAAAATGATTCTATCCCAAACTAAATATACCCATGGTTTCTAGTTTGTGATGCTGTACTGAAAGATAAGTTAAAGGATTCTATTTAATCTTATCCTACAACTGATTAGCAATCCAAAGTTAGATGGAAGAACAGACTATATCCTTTTCAATAATGGCAAAACTAGCAGAAATATTTCCCATAACATTTCCTTCCCATAACATCTGTGGGATCCTTGAGAAATTACACTGGGGAGAAAATCTACAGCTCTGACAATGAAAGGGTTACTCAGGTTTAATCTGCCTCCTACAGACTACTTATCCAATAGTCTAAGATCCTATTTTAATGCACACAAATTCCCCTGGTATTACCAGTAATTCAGCTAGTTTCTGATACATTTACAAGGCCATAAAATGCCAGTCAAACCCACAAATAAAAGAAAAGTGAACTGCTTTGTAGCGCTATCCTTGAATGTCCCACACTAAAACTCATAACTGGCTATCTGGGACTCAGCTTTTAGCACGATTAGCACGAGGAGCGGTACCTTCCATGCTCTGTTTATTGTCAGTTCCCACTGAGAAAGACAGAGCTGATTTATGTGTAAGGCTAGATGAGGGCAAATCACAAAGCTTCAAAAACAAAGAGTGACAAGCAGAACAGGAACGGTTCAGGGACTTGTTGGGAGCTCTCTCAAATGTGAAATTACTCAAAGGCAGAAAGTAGCTGGATTGGGTTATTATTTTTTAAGAATCTGTAAATGCATTGTTAACCGAAAAATCTTTTTGCAACAGAACTAATCAGAAGGGTTCAGTTATACCATAAGACTATGAGTAAAGGGAAGAGGGATCCCATTGGTAGACTCAATCTGTAATCCTATTGGTGTGCATTCAATGCTTCTGAGATGGGATGGCTTCTCAAAATAAATAAATAAAGGAATAATTTTTAGTATTGTTTTATATTGGTATTATGAATTTAAAAATTCTAAACAACTATTAAAGCCATTAAACAAATATTAATTATTTTGGTGGTGAAAGGTTTGAATTTTAATGAGTGTGTGTTATCTGGCCAATCAAAATGCTTCTGCCCTTCTATGGCTTTTCTGAAGGGTCTTCTAATAAAAATGTTTTGGCAGAGTGACAGTAAAATCCTCTGGGTTTTGCCAATCCCAGGGTAAAGTAATGTGTCTTAACACACACTCTTTAACTGACTAACTAACTCTTTAACTCTCTTTGTAAACTGATGGCAGCACAGTAGGCTTAAATGCTTAAAAGCAGTAATGTTTATTCAAATGTTTCAGAATGTTCACCCAGCGTTAGGATTCTAACCGTCTATGTATGTCTACACTTCCTTTGATTTTCTGGAAATTAATTAAGCAATGTCAGTCTCTGTTAGCACTGATGAGCTGAAGTAACCGTGGGTTAGGCAGTACTAAATCTTCTCAGTCTGAGAGGTGATTGGCACAGGGGATGTAAACTGTTCAATGACAAGGCTTGAACGATCTCCAACGTACCATTCCTTTGTCCCATTGGCGTGCTATGACAACCGTCGAGCATGACAGTGCAGGTAACAGGGGTTTTCTTAAGACATAGTGGTGTGACAGTTGAGCCCTGGAGCCCTTTAGAACATTTGTGGTCGGAGCTGGGAGGAAGTGTGTGGATAGGGCAAAGGGGCCGGGGACGTGGACGAAACTCGTCCAGGCTTTAAGACAGAAGTGGCACCCCATCATCCAGCTTCCTGCTGCAAAGGCTCCATTTCAGTTCAATTTTGTGTGGCTTGCAGTGTTGGTCTCACGGAAGCACCCTCACCCCCCTCCCCATTCATTGAATAATAATATGCTACAATGGTTTCTATTTTTTCTTACTTCTGTAAACAGTTCCTGGGGAAAGGCAATCCAGTATGTTGAAAATGTATCTCTCTGCGGATACATTGCTTTTAAAGTAGAGCAGAGCAGAACATATGCAGGAGTTAGATTTGCATCGGCAGTATTTCATTCATAGGTAATGAACTCACTGTGACCACGTGCCCGTTGGTATCTGGCTGACAGAATATATTTACCAAGCTGTCGGCCCCGGCGCCTGCCGTGCTGTCATAGTTCTGTCACGTTCTCTGCTCTTCAATACTGCCCTGTACGCTTCAGCTCCAACTTCAGAATAGCAAATGCAAGAGCACTGAGTCTGTGGTGATATTGACTGAATGTCATGCGTCCTTGCATAGTGCCAATCAATCATATCTGCCTGGAACAAGACTGTCAGAACTGACAAACTAATCCTTTGTCTCTGTTTACATACATGTACTTTGAGGATTTTAAAAGATTTAAAATTTTTATTGGTTTCTGAGATTTTTTACTTTTCCTATTCAGATCTGGAGAGATACTGATTAGGTTTTTTTTCCCCCCATTATTTGATGTTTCAAAATTCCTTATTTTTGTTAATTAAGCGACAGTGAAGATAAAATATCCGCCTTACATGTTAATCAGGGAAGAGACATTAGCTTGGAGGAATGCTACTGTAGAACTTCATGAATTACTACTGTTGTGGGTTAAGTAAGGTACACGCATGACTGGGTAAAGTGCTAAACTAAGCTGTCCCCTTTGTTAAATATGGCCATATTGTGAAAGAGATCTTTTCAGGGACAGCTTCATGTTATAGCTTTAATCCTGCAAGAGTTGCATTTTTCAAAGTCAGATTTGTGCAAATTCTATATATTTACTTTGTATAAGTTTTTATACTGCAGCACTGGTCTCAGTGTTATTTATCTTATTTAAGTTTGTATAATGTAGCAAGGTTCCCAGTGTTATTTATCTTATTTAAGTTTCTATACTGTAGCAAGGTTCCCAGTGTTATTTATCTTATTTAAGTTTCTATACTGAAGCATGGCTGTAAGTTCATTGAAATTAGAGTACTTTTCTCTACATGGGAACACATGTACAGGTCATCACTTACAGGTCAAAGACTGGGACAAATAAAAACCCACTAATCAACAGTTTACATGAATGTATTTAATAGCTTTTTCTTTTTGAATGGAAAAAAATAAGATCTTTACAAAGAAAATAAAACTCAATACAACTTAAATACAATTTCATTAATTGTGATTAGCGTATTGTTAGAGTTTTGATATGTTCCCATAGGAAGTTAGTTTCCTGGTCTGCTCTTTAAAATCATGTCCAGTAAGAACCAAGGCAGAGACTAATTTATTATTATTTTTTTTTTTCGTGAAATCTTTTGAAACTTTCTCATTCCTTTTTCTGAAAACCACAAACAGCAGACTCCTCCTTGTAATGGTTTCTGTAGAGATCCTAAAAGCTGTGATTAAATGAGCAGGACCCATGAGAGGGTACAGAGAGTGCAGCTGGCAAATTGCACAATTACCCTTCTTCCCGGAGATATTTTTCCACTTTGTGTCAGTTGACACTCAGAGACTAATTTCATTTCATGTTTACGTGCTGTTCATTGAGCATCACAACACACTAAAACACAAATGGCTGCCATAATTTGCCACAGTGAATGACAGGCAATCTACTCATTCGGTGGGAACCCAAAGTTCAATTCACAGCTGCCAGCTACAGAAAATGATTTCAGTGTACATTCCATGGCAGAGAACTGGTTTAGGTGGGGCAGAAAACAATTTCCCTGGTGTCTATCATTATAAAAAAATCAGAAAGGAAGGACGGATATACAGGAATAGCATTCCAGATGCTATTCTGACCTGATTGTTCGATTATGGTCGTTAGCTGAACAATGGAAGTCAATTTAAAAATCTGGTATTGAGATGGATTTACTGGGAGCTGTCAGACCTTTTTACTGTTTAACCTGTGGCTTGTTTATCTGCGTCTCACAAAAGGCAGTCCCTGATTAAAAGACTAATTGGAAAAATGTCCAAAGAACAATGTTTCCTAACACAGAGCCGGTGTAATTAAAGCTGACATGCTTTCCCAGCCTCATGATTATGTGCATTTTATTATATTAATTAAATGAAGGCATGGGTTTTGTGGCAAAATAGTGGTTAGGTATTCTGTGCTCCGCCCTTTTAATATCTTCCAGTCTGACAGCAGTCTCTGACTGCTGATTGCCAATAATCCTCAGCTGTGAAACTGGTACAGCTGGAGGCAGTGGTTAAGCAGCTGCAACATAAAAGGCTGCAGGCGTCTTTTGTCAGGGCCTGTACCTGAGGGGAAAGTTTGGAGCCGTACTAGTATTCAAAGGGTAGTCAGTGTTATTGGATTTGGGCCTGTTTTGTATGAAAAGCCTGGTTGTATTGACCTGAATAAAGGTGAAAACATCCTTTTTTGGCACAGTTTTTTCTCCTTGTTTTTGCTCAGCCAAGTTAAAATAATAAACCATGTTTTCTTTTAAGACTGTCTCCGGTAGGTCATTTGGCGATCCTGCACCAAACGACATAATCCACACACAGAGTTGCATTGGTTTAAAGATGGGGATTAGCTGCTACCTTCACTGGAACCAAGATTTTCCAAATGGAACCATAGAATCCATGCCCAGCTCCTACTGTTTAATTAATAAATATATTATCATGCAACAACAGAATATCAGTAATATATGGCTTTAATAAAATGTAATAAATTATTGAAAGAGCAATAGCTGCCACAGAGATCATCCACGGAGGGTACCGACATGAGCACCTGCAATACCATGGGAAGATTCAGGCTTGGACTCAATCATTATGAAATTGTTATTTTATAATAGTTAATTGAAAATGCAGATAGTATAAGCAACCTTTATGAAGTCTGAGATGATAACAGGCGTGTTTATGGTCCTTATCTAATGCTGATCTAAAAACAGAACACACGTTTTAGCAGAAAACAATTTCTAATCTCAATCTCAATAACTAAATACAACAATTATTGAAAAATAAAAAGTAAAAAGAAAGGCTTGCTTGTGAGCGCTATGTGTATCACTGTTTTGAAAAAGATGGGACTACCCGAATTACTCAATCGGAAAAAACAGAAAAAACTACCAGAAAATATCTGACTGAGGTCACCGACATGAGGATCCCAGCCTCAATTTATGATTGGCCACACTTAATAACTCTTCCAGAGTAATTAACATAATTATAAGGAATTTGGTTCGCTACACATGTACCAAGGGGGTGGTGGTTCACTGCACGAAGGTGATTATCTACCTCCTTTCACTCTTCCCAGTGTGTGTGCACACAGTGCTTAAAGCCAATTGGAGCGTTTCCACTTGTGGTGGAAAAGGCTGATAGTCACACTGCAGGCCCTAAAATGCTAAAGAGGAAACAAAGACCAGGGTGAAATGATGTGTGACAGCAGCAGAACTTAATTTCAACAGCCTGCAGCTTGAATGGCTTTTTAATGCCCGTCTTTTCCATCCCTTTAATTTTTATTATGTCCTGGTACTCCAGAGCAGAATTCAATTAGAACGCCCTATTTGCCTATGCGTTTGTGTGTTCCTCTTTGAACGTGTTCCTGAATTAAATGTCTAAATGTTTGTTTCTTGGGTTTCGGATCTCATCACAGTCATCCCGGGGGACAGAAAGCTAGAACTGGGATTATAAAGTGACCATTTAGACACTAGGAAATCAAAGGGTCTTAGACATGACAAAACTACACTAGAAAGACATAACTGACTGAATCAAAACTATTCATAATAATTTACTTCAAATATAAATATTTTGAACAAACAGAGGAGTCTATATTCAATAACTCCAGCTCATGGAAAATACCACAGTAATTCTATAATATCCAGGGGTGGAATTTAACAAAGTATAAATACTAAAGTACATTTTCACAGTACTTTACTGTAGTTTTTTTGAGTACTTTTTGAGTTCTTACACATTTATTTAAGTACGGTACAAGTCCACTTAAAGCAAGACTATAGCCTCAGAAATTTGAAAACCAAGAAGTTCTATTAGAAGAACAACTTGTAAAAATGCTACCAGTTCCACTAGAGTACAGAAACGTAGAACATTTTTCCACCTCTGATCACATCCCAAAAGCAGTGGGCCCATTCCAGTATTAAATGCAGCACTCAGGACATTTTCATTTGGATTACATTTCTTTTGATTGCTATTGATCTTCCGCTCATTTTAATCATTTTGCCTGACTTATAGAAAGGTGAAGTTGTATCATGCATGAAATTTAAAGAATAATTTATTTCTAGAATTTAGCTTGCCTTTAATACTAAATACATTTAAAATATTTTGACAAGTTAGTGGGCTCATTCACCTAAAATGTATTATATTCCTAGGCCATAATTCTACCATGCAGAGAAATAATGGGACCCAATGACTCTCACAAGATGACTGCACATATCATAAGCCATCACCATGTTTTACAGTTGGGAACAGGCAGTGTGGGTTAAACGCTTCCTTTTGCTTTCTCCAAATGTAAGAAAAAGCGTAAAAGACAACTCTTCAGGCCATATTACTGTCTTTCACTACTTAGAAGTCCAGGTTTTCTGCTCATTTATTGCTCATCACACCAGGTTATGTTCAAGAGGTTTCTGAATGACAGTCTTTCCAAATATAGCTTTGTGAAGCTGGGTCACAAAGCAGTAGATTCCGTCCGTAAGTTTTGTGGATGTAGTTTTGTGGTTTTTAGCAACTCTCCTGTTGAGAGTCTGTCTATCCGCATTGGTGACCTTCAACTTACGACAGAGCTGTAGTTAGGGGGGTGGCTTTTGGGAGCAGGACAACTACTAAAATCACAGAAAACAAGCATACCCCTCACAGCCGCTCAGAAATGAACATCATGACTGTTCCTTATTGTTCCTTCCTGATGTTCTACTGTTCCTTCCTGATGTTCCACTGTTCCTTCCTGATGTTCCACTGTCCCTCACTGTTTCTCTCTGATTAATTAAAATTACTGGCAACACTGAGGAAATTTTGTGTAGAACTGTGTAACTGTTTCCAATGTATATATTGTTTCAAAAAAATAATTTCATAATTTCCATAAGTTTATCCACAGTTACTTATTATTATAATTGTAATTATACAACACACACACACACACACACACAATAAAAATAACACTTGAAACGGTGCTATTGTACAATGAATAGTGATTCAATGAATGACCATAATGTTTCATGAAGTGGTGGTTAAGACATAAATAAACAGATGCTGATTTGCACTGTGGGAAATACATTCATTTTAAACAACTGCTCATTGCAGCTGGTCTGTATACCAATCATACTGCACTCTCCTTCTGTGTAACTCCCACTTCTCATAATTCTCAGTGCTTTGCTACTTCCATAAAGGTAATTTGACTCTGTGGGACCTTGTCGGCACTGAAAGCAAATAAACATCATGAATATAAAATTCCCTTTGTTAAACATCTAGGATCATCTAATAAGTGTAAAATTGGTGATTCCAGGATGGCACACTCATCACTGTGGTTCACAGGCTAAGTAAAGGGGTACAGACTCTTGGGTGAGGTGGCCAGATAATGTCAAGTCCTTATTTCTAGTGTTTCCTTGTTTGTGTCTGCTGTAAAGCGATTGCCCACCCTGCATGCTCTCTCTTAAACACACTCACACAGGCATACAGAATTCCTCCTCACATGTCTCCAAGGACACCTTACATTAACTGGGGTGACAATGCCCCCTTTCAACCTCTGGATGATATCTCCCCCAACTATTTAATAAAGCTGTATCAAGGACAGGAAGCCTGTCTATTTTGCTGGAGAAACTGTCCACTCCAGCGGGCAAGGAGCTGTGTTGTGGATAGGAATAGCCAGTGTGACACAGTTGTGTCTACATATAGGTAAATGAAAATCCTGAAATCCTGGTCTCGCAGTGTAAAACCTTTTTCAGTAGACATCAGGAGCTCTGTTCACACCCTACTGTCTCCCTGTCACTGATGTTAAAATGCGTTTTAGTCCAATTTATTTCATTTTAACGGTTGTTGTGAGATGGAAAAATGTAACTTGCTCTGAAGTATGGCCTTCCTACACCACTCCTGTTCTGAACCCCTTGAGCTGTGGCCTAGTTTGATTCAATCACTTCTTTAATTCCCCACAGGGCAGAACCAGAGACAGAACAAGAAGCCTGTCATGCCATATATCCATAGGGAAAACAAAGCAGACACTGAAAATGTACTTGCAACAGTACTTGTTATAGTGTGAATGGAGGTTTTTACAGGAATAATTTTTAAATCTTTGACAAAAAGGGGATCTCAATAATCGGCTCCTTTTTTTTTTACATGGACAATTGACTGTTTCAAAATTGGTTTAAAAATGGTTCAATGGATTTAATTTATCCCATTTTGTCTGTGCAATCCCTAGAGCACCCTCCGAACACAGGTATAGAACTGTTTGTCACAAAAGCTTCTTTTCCAATTTATTGATAAAATGGCTTTGTTTACTCCTTTTTCGAGATTTAGTTCTGATGTGCATATCCTTTTTAATACAACTGCTGAAACTAAAAACAATGAGGACCAGGATTGCCACCAAGCTCCATAATCTCAGCCAATACAGGCACTGAAATAGTGGAAAGCCTTCTGTCATTTCACAGGGACATAGTGAAAATGCGCAGATGGCCACTGTCGGGGGCTAACTAAGGGCTTGCTTGTGTGAAGTGTGTTAGTACGACTCCAGTAAATCTGTCATAGCATGCTTTTATGTTTTGTTACTGTTAAACTCAACTCTACGTTGACAGAAATGCCCATATTTGGTCTCATTTCAAAGCAGCCCTTTTCAAGAGTGGCAGCCATTCACACCTCTAGAAACAATAAAAAAAACACATTAGACACATTTAATTACCCTGACTACAATAAAACGGTGGTGGATTTCTCCAGCTCATTTTCAGATGCTGACTGCACGCTGTGGAATAGCTTGATTGGCTGTGTCATCCAGAACCTCTCGCCAAATGTTATATGAGCTCCTGAATTCTCGATGAGAATGTTACACTGTGTGCCAAAAGTTATCTGTGCACCTGAAGTCACAATGAGGACGTTACACTGTGATCCAAATGTTATTTGTGCTCCTGAAGTCTCAATGAGCATATACACTGTGAACGCAAGGCCTTGGAGATATACTGGAACATTAGGAGAGTTACAAGAATCTTGCCATTCAATTTGTGATTTGTGTAGAAAGCAATAAACCTGCCCCCACACAACTCGCCTGTTTCCCTCAGAAGGGAGGATGTCACTGTCAGTGAGTGACAGAAACACATCATGGACAAAAGCACAGAACAGAGAACAAAGAGCAGAGAGAATAGAACACAGGCGGCACAGAGAGCACAGAGCTAACTACAGAGAATAGAGCACATACAGATCAGGTCAAATTTTTTGGTACCCTTACAGCTCATTGAAATAATGCTTCATTCCTCCTGAAAAGTGATGAATTTAAAAGCTATTGCATCATGTATACTTGCATGCCTTTGGTATGTCATAGAACGAAGCAAAGAAGCTGTGAAAAGAGATAAATAATTGCTCATTCTACAAAGGTATTCTAAAATGGCCTGGAGACATTTGTTGGTACCCCTTAGAAAAGATAATAAATCATTGGATTATAGTGATATTCCAAACTAATTCGTTTCTTTAATTAGTATCACACATGTCTCCAATCTTGGAATCAGTCATTCAGCCTATTTAAATAGAGGAAAGTAGTCACTGTGCTGTTTGGTATCATTGTATGCACCAGACTGAACTTGGACCAGAGAAAGCAAAGGAGATCCAAAAGAAAATAATAGACAAGCATGGTAATGGTAGAGGCTACAAGACCATCTCCAAGCAGCTTGGTGTTCCTGTGACAACAGTTGCAAATATTATTAAGAAGTTCAAGGTCCATGGAACTGTAGCCAACCTCCCTGGGCGAGGCCGTAAGAGGAAAATCGACCCCAGATTGAATAGATGGATAGTGTGAATGGCAGTAAAAGAACCAAGGATAACTTCCAAAGAGAAACAAGTTAAACTCCCAGGTGAAACTCGTCAGTTTCTGATCACACCATCCGTCGCTTTTGTGTGGCCTCCATGGAAGAAGACCCAGGAGGACTCCACTTTTGAAAGAAAAACATTTTTAAAAAGCCATTCGGAATTTGCTAAAATGCATATTGGCAAGCCACAACCCTTCTGGGAGGATATCCTTTAGACAGATGAGTCATGACTGGAGCTTTTAGGCAAGTCACATCAGCTTTATGTTCGCAGACGAAAAAATGAAGCGTTCAAAGAAAAGAACACCATACCTACAGTGAAACATGGCGGAGGCTTGGTTATGTTTTGGGGCTGCTTTGCTGCACCTGGCACGGAGTGTCTTGAATCTGTGCGGGGTACAATTAAATCTCAAGACTATCAAGGCATTCTGGAGCTAAATGTACTGCCAGTGTCAGAAAGCTCTGTCTCAGTTGCAAGTCATGGGTCCTCCAACAGGGTAATGACCAAAACCCACAGCTAAAAGGACCCAAGAATGGATAAGAACAAAAGATTGGACTGTTCTGAAGTGGCCTTCTATGAGTCCTGATCTGAATCCTTTCAAACTATGGAAAGAGCTGAAACTTGCAGTCTGGAGAAGGCACCCATGAAACCTGAGACACCTGGAGCAGTTTGCTCAGGAAGAGTGGGCCAAACTACATGTTAACAGGTGCAGAAGTCTAATTGAGAGCTACAAATGTTTGATTGCAGTGATTGCCTCTAAAGGTTGTGCAACAAAATATTAGATTAAGGGTCCCATTATTTTTGTCCATGCTTTGTCTGATTTCTATTAATTATGGAATAAACAATGGTGGATGCCAATTTTGTCAGTTTCAAGTTATTCCAGATGAAATTGCACATTCTTCATTTTTTGTGGAGGGGTACTAACAAATTTGACCACGTCTGTAGGAGATATCATAGAACTAACAAAAGAGAGCATAGACAGCACAGAGTGAACAGGCAAGAGCAAATAACAGAGAGCACAGAGAGAAAAGCAGAAAGCAAAGAGCAGAAAGCAAAGAGCACAGAACAGAGAGAACAGACAGTGAAACATAGTTATGGGCCTTCAGTCCCAGAATGCCCCATTTCCACTGTCGCATCTGGTCCAGAATGCCCCATTTCCACTAGCATGTCCGACCCAGAATGCCCCATTTCCACTGTCGCATCTGACACAGAATGCCCCTTTTCCACTGGCATGTCCAACCCAGAATGCCCCATTTCCACTGGCACTTCTGACCCTGAATGCCCCATGTTCACTGGCACTTCTGACCCAGAATGCCCCATCATTTCCACTGGCACATCCGACCCAGAATGCGTAATTTCCACTGAAACATCTGATTGCTTCAGGATCAGCTCAATATAATTGCCAGTGGGTAACGTTCTGCACCATGATAGCCTGGTTGTCGGGTTGGGATGGATATGCCAGTGTTAATGTAGGCTACAAACCATGCTGTTTACAGGCAATGCACTGGATGCTTCACAAAATTTATAGTTTTAAGCAAATTTACATACAAACTAGTGAACCATGCTACATTACTGAATCAACTGGATGGAGGTTTCTGTAGCTACAACAGTGCTATTACTATGAGTTTTCACTCATAGTAGGCTGCTAAGTGATTGAAGCTTACCACTTTAATTTGGCCTTGAACGCAAACAAAACACATGGGCATTCATTACTTAAAACAAATTAAGGGTTAAATACAGAGAGCGTACTTAGAGTGGGTATTTAAACTTGTTTATACTATTATCTTAATAAGCGCATTGGTTGACATGCTCGCAAAACTGATAAAGCCAACACAAAAGAACATCATCTCCCAGAATGCAATGTTCCGCAAGCATGTAAATCATTTTTGTAACCAAAATTTTTATTTTACAATTTCTAATAGAACCTTGCTTTAACAGCATACATCAATCTATTGCATTATTCATAGGAAATTGTATTCAGTTTTACTTGGCTGAAGACGCTGCCCCAGTTTTAAAAGATGAATTGGATAGTTAAATCAGATGGTGGGCTGATTATGAAATATGGAGATGTGGAATTGAATGTTAGGTAGGAATGTTGAATTGAATTTATTAGTGTTTTAGATTAATTGCACAGGTTCTCCTGGGTGCCTTTAGCAGCGCCAGTAGCATTTACAGGCCCACACCTAAATACCTAGAAAACCAGCATTTCAGCGAGATGATCACATTTTGACCATGTGAAAACCAGCGTTTCAGCAAGAGGAAAGCGTTTTGGCCAAGTGAAAAGCAGTGTTTCAGCAAGATCACCTTCTGGCCATGTGAAAACCAACGTTTAAACCTGATGATCACATTTTGGCCATCTGAAAACCAACGTTTCAACCAGATGATCACCTTTTGGCCATGTAAAAAAACAGATTTTCAGCAAGATGATCACTTTTTGGCCATGTGAAATGCAACATTAAAATATATAATTTTATTAAGCCTTTCAATTATTAAGTGATCCCACCCAGACATATTGTGCTACAACCCAATCATCCTGGAAGACTCCTCCAGAACCCTTACTAGCTTTCAATGCAGAGAAAGGCCCAGGTGCTGGTTCCTATTTGCTTTATGTGAACACTGTATACTAATAAAAATACCTTTTACCTACAAATCCACTTTAACCAGTGTGTCAGAATCTTCCGGAAGCTGACCTGTGACATGTTATACATAATAATTTTATTTACCTCACGTAAAAGACTTGCGGTGTTACGCTAGTTGGTTACTCCAGATGCCAGAAAATAGATCCAACTTTCAGCTCAGAGAAAAATATACATAAAAAAAACTAACCAAATGAATGCTCAATAATCATTACCTTAAATTAGACCATTTATTTGAAAGCTGAACACCGAAAAAAAACTTTTTTTTTAATCAAATGCAATCGCTAAACACATCTACCTAAACCTTTTAGCTTAAAACCTTTGGGTACCCGGCACTGACTGTCCCTAAATCAACCTCAGCCTCGTGCACAAACTCCTACCCAAGCATACTTCCGCATGTACCACTGATCAAGCGGACAACCTTCAGCTTGCTGTTGCTCTAAAGTCTTTTTAGGTTATCTGACACTGTTCCAGTCAAATTAACGAGAAGAGCTGTGATCTAGATCAGATAGGATTTGATGTGCCTTTCCAATCTTTTATTTATTTATTATAATCACCTTTTTGTTTTTGTTTTTTTACTTTTATCAAACGCACTCTCTGGCAGGTCCCTCTGACAAAAGGGAAAACAAGCCTTTTGATATATTTGCTAAAATATGAACCTGGTATCAGTATTCAGAAATCATTTGTAAACTCATTAAACAGTCTCCATACATGCTCAAGGTGTGTATTACAACAATGTAAAAACAAATCTACCTGATTTATAATATTGAGTATGAAAGTTTGTTGTAATTTTGAATCACAATCCTTTGCATGCAAGCACCAAAATGCTATTGGTATGCTCTGTAATTGCTGTTAAAAATGCTAATCATACAGTATATTCACACAGCAGGTCAATGATTCAGAGTGAAATTGATTTTCATCATTAAGGTATTAACATAGTTACCTTGATTGTGATTCACTATAAAAGTTAGGGGGAAAGAAAGTTGATGGTCAACATTTGTATTACCATTATATACAAAATGTTTAATTTACAATGACAATACTATACATTATACATACAATTTTAAGATACAAATTCCACCCCACAATTTTATTCTAAATTATTGCTCGGAAAGAACTATGTTACAACAAACAAAAACAAAAAAACATTTTTCAAAATGACAGTATTGTCAAATGAAGCAAAACATAATTGGGACAACTGTAAATGTCACATTTACAAACATTAACAAAAAAAAAAACATTTTGAATGACTTGCATTTCAACTGTCTTCAATTGCCCTTTATAAAAACCTTGTTGGGACTAAACATTTCTTCTGCATAGACCTGCAACATTATACCTATGGGCCTGTAATTCACTAAGCGTTTGACAAATCTGGAGTTGGATAGGGTTAGGGTTGGGCAGATTCTGATTGGCTATGCACATACTCAGGGAGACCCAAACGAAAGAAAAATTAGTCTTGTTTATTTGTTTTGTTATTAATTTATTTTTACAATAACTAAATTTCATTTACATTTTAGTTTTTCACAGGGATGTCTAAAGGACTGTCATTTCCTGTTATGACATCATCAGACACAAAAAGAAAGTTAACCATGCTGTCCTTAACAAGTTTCCACACTGCTTAATGGGTCTTTGTAATGCTCACGCCGCCATTTAAGAAACACATTCTTAATTTATCATAATTTATTCCAGGAGCAGTAATGTTTATTTTTTTGTTAGATCAATCAAGCAAAAAATAATAAACTTAACTACTTTCCAGTTTGTCAGATTCTCCTGTGCAATGCTGTTATGGCCGAGTTCAATTAAAAGGAGTTTAAGTGTCTGTCCAGTAAATGGGTGTTGTCCAAACAAAAGTGCTCAAATGCATTTTTGAGAAGGAGCTGCAAGAAGTCTCACTCCATCATAAACTCAACAAAACCGAGTGATAGCGAAAAGTTCATCTGTGGGCAGGCATAGAAAAATAGGTGGAGGGAAAAGTCTTATTTCCATGGAGCCCAAGCAAACCAGCTGTTGGTAATGAGCAGGTGGAAGTTGAGTTTCAGCAGACAGAAAAGTAATTCTAAACTACTCACTGATGCAGTCACATTGTAAAAATAAGCATTATAAAAGCACTGCCTTTTAACCCTATAACCTAAACAGCACCAATCTTCTACCATCATTCCTAATTTAAACCTCATGCTCTCATGCTTGGCTTGCTTCCTTTCGACATTTATTTCAATTTTTGCTGTTTTGTAATTGAGTACTTATTTATTTATTAAATGAAGTAAAAATCTGACAAATATTTATTTTTGCAATTATAGATTTATTCTGAGCCAAATCACAGATAGATGTGATGATTCACACAGTATAAATGATCACTCTTCATTTGAAAGACATAGATGGAAGAAATACAGAGAGATAAAATTAAGATTTACTTTTATAGTCAGTGCATGGCACATAGATTGTAGTGAAAAGACTCATTGTGAGTTTTTGTTCCTTACCTTCGCCATGTTAAAGGAAAGTAGCATTATAAAAAAATAAAGGTCGAAAGTCAGCCAGCCTGTCTATTGCACGCTATTAAGAAAAGGGGGAGAAGAGTTTTTCAAAAATGCTAAACGCTAACAGGACCAAGGGTGAAGTTCAATCCTCCTGCTTTTCAGTTTGGAATTAGTGACGAACCGATTTTACTTTCTAAAAATGCCACTCCCTTAACTTTGTAATTCATTTAATGCCGTCTAAAGGCTGGGGTGATTGAGTTCCATCCTTGCTTAGAGTAAAAGTAGCCTTCTCAGAAGATTAGATTTAAGAAAAACAACATTCATCTGAAAGCATTATAAAACATTAAAGTTGTGTTCCGGTTCCTAAGTAAAAACAGCGAAAAAGAAGCAAATGCAGGCAAATGTACAACCAAAGTTCTAAAAAACACAGCACTGAAAAACCTATAGTGCTTCAGTGCATGCTGTTGCAGTATATTCCGTTTTTAACGTAAAAGTAGAAACACTGATGGTGAGGTGAGAGTGGAGAATTGGTAAAATTAGGACCTGACCATTTTTAGTGTGCCTGTGTCTTGAGTGAAAACACTATGTCTATGACTGACAGGGGCGGGAAGCGGGGCGAGGGTGTGGGCGCGGGCGGGAAACGGGGCCGGGGTGGGAAGCTGGAACGTGGTGCGGATGCTGGCAGGACGCAGGGGCGGGGTTTGAAGCAGGGTCGGAGGTCGCATGCCAAATTGAATCAAACTGACATCATCAATAGCATACAGAAGGTCTGTGAAACATTTTAGTGGGATTGTTGCTCTGTATCTACTTTCAGTCATGATTTTTCAGTATTGTCTCTTTGCTGCTGCTTTTTATTTTCTTGGTATCTTCTGAAGACTTTATGATGTCATTTCCATCTTTTGGTCGCTCTTGGGATTTCCGCTATGATATTTAAAAAACAAGCAAAAAACGCACATAATTTAGAAACAAGCAAATAGATGAATGGATAAGCAAACAGAGTGTTGTCATTTAATTCTGCTTTAGTAATAGAAGATAAAGAATTAAAATATATTTAAACTACATCCAATTCAAGTCTTGCCCTTGTTACATATGATTAAGCAGCGGTTATTGTGTCCCTCCATTTTTTAAAGTTAGTTTTAGTAATGACAAAACAACACAAAAACACCATTCAGCCTAAATGCAACAGCCTCAAATGATTGTTTCTTAAAAGTCTCACTCTTAGAAGTGCAGTTCAGTGTCATCCCTACGGAACAGGTTGGCAATCGGTTTTCTGGGGACCTTGAGGCAGCAGTATGAACCCATGTACCCATGCACTAACCTTGAGAGATCAGGATGAGCCTATGAACTGCACTAACCTTTGGGCAGCAGGAGGAGCCTATGAACT
>JAOYSI010018259.1:40327-72572 GCA_025775065.1 Hiodon alosoides
CACTAACCTTTGGGCAGCAGGAGGAGCCTATGAACTGCAATAACCTTTGGGCAGCAGGAGGAGCCTATGAACTGCACTAACCTTCGGGCAGCAGGGTGAGCCTATGAACTGCACTAACCTTTGGGCAGCAGGAGGAGCCTATGAACTGCACTAACCTTTGGGCAGCAGGAGGAGCCTATGAACTGCACTAACCTTCGGGCAGCAGGATGAGCCTATGAACTGCACTAACCTTCGGGCAGCAAGGTGAGCCTATGAACTGCACTAACCTTCGGGCAGCAAGGTGAGCCTATGAACTGCACTAACCTTGAGAGATCAGAATGAGCCTATGAACTGCAATAACCTTTGGGCAGCAGGAGGAGCCTATGAACTGCACTAACCTTCGGGCAGCAAGGTGAGCCTATGAACTGCACTAACCTTCGGGCAGCAGGGTGAGCCTATGAACTGCACTAACCTTAGGGCAGCAAGGTGAGCCTATGAACTGCACTAACCTTGAGAGATCAGGATGAGCCTATGAACTGCACTAACCTTTGGGCAGCAGGATGAGCCTATGAACTGCACTAACCTTTGGGCAGCAGGATGAGCCTATGAACTGCACTAACCACTAATACAGAATAAGAGCAAAGCAGTTCCAGCAAAGCATGTCGGGTGGTTAGATGCTTTGCAGCTTGACTGAATCAGGTTTAACACTTTGTCCACAATGGCTCATGACGATACTCCCATATGGATAGACTAATGCAGCAAATGTTTACTTTTATTTAAATTTCACTTTCTTATTGCCAGCAGTCTTCCATACTCCCTAGCTAAGATATTTGATTTAAGGCATATCATAGTGACACAAATCTCATGATCCAGACCAAACTTAGACAAAGTCTGCCGATAATTATTTAGTCTCTGTTGTCCCTTTGAGAAATATGCTAACCCAAATTGCTTGATAAAATAACTAGTATACATTTGAGCAGAGCAGTAGAAAACTGTTGACTAAAAGTCTTCACAGAAATCTTCTTTGTAAATAAGATCTAATCCTCATTGGTACAAATAGTGTCTGAGAACTGAACAATTTAATGTCAAGACTGTATCCAATTATTATCATTTAAATACAGTCAATTATACAGTCAATTCTTAATTAATTTTACACTCAGGGTGTTAATGACAGGCGGAACATTTTGCACTCAGTGTGTTTCTGGCTGCACTTGGTACTTGATCCCTTTCGGAGGGGACTGTTTAAACCTATGTAGACCTGTTTAAACCTGTGTAGACCTGTATAAACCTATTTAACACCGATTAAAGCTGTGTAAATCTATGTAACCCTGTCTAGACCTGTGTAAACCCATGTAACACGGCGTAAACCTTCTTAACCCTATTTAAACCTGTGTAAATCTATACAACCCTTTGAAATCTATTGAACCCTGTGTAAATTCAGGTTTATGTTCACTCCTTAACAGATATTAGTGAAATTGTGGTTACTTTAGGAGTAAAAAAATAAACTTAAAAGCTACATTTAACAACTGCCCCTTTTAAAAATAATGTCTTGTATTAAGTAAATTGAATATGGGTTATAATGACAGAGATTTAGAAACCAAAGGTGTAATTTTGTACGGACTGTGATCAAAAAGCAGAGCAACTGATATTCTTTATCTGTGTTTTGTTTATTCGAAAATCTATTCTACCTACAATGTCGAGACAGAGGAGCCAGAACTTCAGATCTATTAGCTCTGTCTCCTTTTCTGGCCATGAAAGGAAAATTTTCATTATAGAAAAACACAGTTATCTAGTAAAGGTTCCTAACAAATGGTACACTTAGCCCAAAGCCTGCATATTCCATATAAATATCCTTATCAATGAGATCTATTTGTTCACGTTCATCAATTATTCATGTCTCCCCATTCTAGTTAAAATACAGATGCCTTCCATCAAAGGAAAAGGATAGAAATAACCACATTTATTGAGCACCTGGAATAATGTTAGTTTTTGTTTCATCCTTTTTAGTTTCAGTTTTCTCTGGAAGCTGTAAGGTCTTAGCTTGCCTCTCCACTGAAGCTTTGTTGACACACATTACATGGCATTGTCACCCCAATAAAAGCGTTATTTAAGGGTTTTATTTGCTTTGTGTGAGAAATGAGATTCTGTGCAATGAAAAACAAGTGTGATCGATTCAAATTTAAAGTACCTCATTTGTGAAATCATGGAAAATAAGTTGTAGTACTTGTTGAACACCATTGCTCATTTTAGAGGTCACATCGACCGTGAGTGCTTTAATTAATTATCCAAACACTCAACACACAACTACTAAATGCGCAGTCTTAAAAAAGCTCAATGCTAAAACAATTACCTGGTTATTGGCATAAATTAGTACAGTAACAAATCAATTTGGAACACCAAAAATCGAATGACACGGAAACAGGGAATTCTAGAAGAAATGGAATGACAACAATACAAATTATGTGGAACCGGGATTCTAGAGGAAATAGAATGACAACAATACAAATTATGTGGAAACGGGATTCAAGAGGAAATAGAATGACAACAATACAAATGATATGGAAACAGAGGATTCTGGAAGAAATAGAATGATGCCAATACAAATGACATGGAAACGGGATTCTGGAAGAAATAGAATGATGACAATACAAATGACATGGAAACAGGGGATTCTAGAGGAAATAGAATGACAACAATACAAATGATGTGGAAACGGGATTCTAGAGGAAATAGAATGACAACAATACAAATGATGTGGAAACAGGGGATTCTAGAAGAAATAGAAGGACAACAATACAAATTATGTGGAAACGGGAATCCAGAGGAAATAGAAGGACAACAATACAAATGATGTGGAAACGGGATTCTAGAGAAAATAGAATGACAATAATACAAATGATGTGGAAACAGGGAATTCTAGTAGAAATAGAAGGAAAACAATACAGATGATGTGGAAACAGGGGATTCTAGAGGAAATAGAATGACAACAATACAAATGATGTGGAAACAGGGGATTCTAGAGGAAATAGAAGGACAACAATACTAATGATGTGGAAACAGGGGATTCTAGAGGAAATAGAATGACATCAATACAAATGATGTGGAAACAGGGGATTCTAGAGGAGATAGAAGGACAACAATACAAATGATGTGGAAACTGGGGATTCTGGAAGAAACAGAATGACAACAACACAGGAGCATCTAAAACCCACCAGAATGTGCAAGTCCGGCTCCAACGTTTTCTTCTCCAGGGACACCACTTCAGTCTGGTTCTGGAAACAACTCTGAAAGATGACAAACAGTAGCCATTAATTTTTCCTGCCAAGGTGGACACAATGACACCACATCGTGACACTCAGCACGCCATAGGCCATTAACCATTGGCCTTAGGCTGCTGCTGATTGTGAATGAGACTTTCAGAACACACCTTTGACATGGACCAAAATCAGTCATAATAAAACCCTTATTTCCTCATTCTAATCATTTTGTTTTATGTTTTACCATTTAATGGTCTCAGTCGCCCAGAACACCTGACTCTTGAGTCAAACTTGGGTGAAAGACAGAGATTTTGTAAAAGCAGAAATTTCCCACACCAGTGTAGCAGCAAATAATTTGATATCTACTTAATAACAAAATGTGCATGTATAAATTAATTTTTATGAAGAGACGTGAGCACCAGAAAAGGATTGCTGGATACCTTTGGTGTTCAATTGGCACGACTTTGCTAAAGTTTTTCATGAGAGAAATATTTTTGACACATTTTCATTAAGGTATGACTTGCACTCTGAAAAGATTTCCACAGAGACCAAACACATTATCTTCTGTGTTGCTCTGCCCTGGCAATTCTATTAATGTTATTGATAACCGCAAGTCATGGAGCCTGGTCCCCCCGGAGCCCTCACTCCAGCAGTTTCTCCTTCAGGGACTCCTCAGTTTTGTCATTTAATTAGGGCTCTCCCGCTAGACGCTGCTCAGCCTGACAGGCATGTTACGGTTCTGGGTAGAGATGTACAAGTGGCCCAACACCCTTCTTTTTTCTTTACAACGTAGGAAATTAAATGGATCTGGATGAACGAAGAGAACAGACAAACTCCCATGCTATGGTGAGAAATTGCCCCAGTGATATTTTAGCTCCAGCTTCCTAGACTCTCACAATTCTGTCTCTACACGTTTAACCTTCCATCTCTCTGGCCTCTGTAGCTGGTGTGAACTTTCTAGACCCCTTTAATGCAAGGGATTCTTAAGAGCTTTCCTTCCATTACCACACAAAATCGACCTGAATTTTATTACAACCTAACTAATCTTGACTTACAAATGACAGCTCTGCTAATATCAAGAGCTTTGAGCATTTGGAGTGTCTGTCTTTAAAAAAGTACATGTAACATGTTTGATTAATCCTAGATGACCTCTGTATAAAATTTTGAATCAGGTTGCCGCGCATTGGAGATGAACTTGGTGGAATGTGCCGTTCATTCGTTTAAAACCCATTTCACAAAATAAACCCAATTTCACAAGTTAAACCCTTAAACTAAGGTCTCTGCAGGCGGAATTCAATTTAATTCAACTATTCAGAGCTATAGTTGTTAAGTCCAACCTTGATAATAAAAAGTTGGGGTTTGCAGAAGAAAAATAGGTATAAAATAAAAGGTATGGTTTGATTAACTCCACTAATGTATTGTTATCAAGTTTTGTACATCCACCATTTCAACATGATTTTAATGTCTAATGAAAAAATGAACCTTAATTACCCTGAAAGAACGTTTTTCATCATTATTATTATTAATATTATTATTATTATTATTATTACAGGAATAATAGTATATATGTATATTTGTATATATGTATAATTCTCTTGATAAATGTATCACCAAAACAGTTAATTCATCAGGAAACAGGAAAGCGAATGAATTCACCAAAACAGGAAAATAAATGAATGACTGAATGAAAAATCAATGTATTGTATGTATTATATTTTCCATATGCGGATCATTATCACATGATGTAAGTTTTTTTTTTTTTTATATATAAATGATGGATATAATCTATGGAATACTAATTATAATACAACTGCACATTCCCTTAGCAGAAAAACAAGTAGACAACACTAATAACTCATTGGGCCGCCCATACCTTAACAGAAATAAATAATTACACACAGTTATAGGGGCTTTGAGCCACTGTTAGAGGACTGCTGAGGCTGCAGTTATGAAAATTTTTTTAAATGAAACAGAATTATAGTATTGATTTCCTGTCACATTTGGGGTGTTCCTTGCTTGGAGAATACTGGTCCACATCCCTGACATGTGGCATCATCGCCACTTTGATCTGATGGGAAAAATTTACAAACCTTGCAGTGGTAATGGAATCTCTTTATGGCAAACGGTGCTTTAACGGTGCTTTAACGGTGCTGCATGATCAGCAGGTACTGATCGGTGATCAGTGATCGGGCTTACCTTCTCTGTTTGGCAGCCCTTGAGCTCAGTGCTCTCTCTTTTTACCAGTTTGTGTTTTGGTGGAATCTCTTTATGGCAAACGGTACTTTGACGATGCTGCATGATCAGCAGGTACTGATCGGTGATCAGTGATCAGGCTTACCTTCTCTGTTTGGCAGCCCTTGAGCTCAGTGCTCTCTCTCTTTAATAGTTCGGTTTTTGGTGATGCTTCACTCGTGACAATCCTCAGAATTTTGGGGATATCCTGTCAGGAAGCAATAAATAACATCTGATTCAGGAATTAAACCTAGGGTATGTTTTTTAACAAATTTTAACATTTATGAAAAATAAAATTCTTCAGATAATGTTTAAATTAAATAGGAATAATAACATTAATAAGAAATAAGAATTCAAAATGACATATATATATTGAAAGTCATGTGATCAAGAGATGCAAACAAAAAATCAAACCAAACAAATTGCATATACTTCCATATTTATATCCACGTTAAGGGGGATAAACAGTTATTTTTACAGTTTACAAAAATGTAATATATATTTTTTTTAAATAGCCATCATCAACACACAGTTTCATTTTCTTCAGCAATATCTTTAAAACCACCTTGTTTTTATACAGTATAGCAATTCATATACAGTACTTTCTCATGCTTTTAGAATATCTGTAAATTAAACTATACTAATTAAGGAGATATGTATAAAATTATGTCAGTTAAATGCACAGTTATGTCCACACTCTCTTAGTGTCTTGCCAGAATATTCACATTCTAAATGTAAAAAAGACATTGCTTGCTAATTCTCTGGAAACTTTTGGGACTGAATAGCCTCAGTGAAATTACACAAGGTTAATAGAAAGAGAAATTGCGGCCACTCCATTGGAGAGTAGAAACATCTGTGAGCAGAAACTCAATGATTATCCACTCAACTGATGATTCTCCAGAATGGGAGATGAAACCAACAGATGCATGTGTCACTGTCCTTCTGAGCTAAACATCCCCATTACACTGAACGCTGCTATCAGGAAGTGTTCCCTCAGCCTTCTTGATGACTTCTACAACACCGGTTCACGCTCCCTCACAACCTCTTCTTCTTCATAGCCAAACCTGTTCATTTCTTCTCCTCAGTTTTGACTAAATGGTCTGCCTTGCCTGTCATCTGACTGACTGTACTCCTTTCCCATCTATTAGGGTTTGTCTGTGTGATTAAATTAGGCAATTGAAAACATGGGTGGAGTTTACTGGAGTTCATTGAGTTCACTCACAAACTATCCAAAATACATTGCAAATATTTCCACACTATCTAAGCCACAAAAAGAAAAACAAATAACTATACTATAAAAAATGTAGGACTGAGCCCTATGAGCTGGATATCACAGGTTCAAATCCAGCTCATGTTATTTGTGATCAGGAGAGCTTAGTGGTGAGAACTGTCTGGTCTTGAATGGGTAAATCAGCAGGCCTTCTCTTTGCTCATCGCTAACCAGTGTCTCCTGTTGGCATACTGACAAACTGTAGGCTGGCAGTGCCACTGCCATCAATCAGCAAATTAAATTATCTAAAGCTTAACAGCACAGCTTGCGCCAACCAGGAGAGCTGCAAATCTTGCTTTATTAGCTGAAGCTTTCTCTAACAGAGCCCTGCATGGTCTTGAGTGGGTAAATCACCAGGACACACAAAGTTATCCATTGCTTCCTATTTGCCATCACGACCAACGTTCACAAAAAGGATGATCTTTCCTGGACGACCAATTTCCATGACAATTAAACACTGTCCTTGTGTCACAAGGACAAATTAAGCATATTCTTAATAAATTGTTTTCTAAGTCTACTTTACTTTATTACCAGGACAACTTTTTTGTTTTTGTTACACAGACCATCACCACTTCTGCAGCTTTCTTGGTAGAGCATGATATCGCTGTCTATGCTGATGTCAAGCAATTGTCCAAAGCCAGTCTGAACCAGACTAATCTGCCTAAAAAGAGTGATGTTACCAGGCCTTCCTCTTTATGACTCATGTTTGCTATGTATAAAGGAGAGATGTATGTATTGTGTGTGTTTAGATGTCACATTTGCTGTTTATAATAGAGAGATGTGTTGTGTGTGTTTGGACATGAGGTTTGCGGTGAGAAGGAGAGTCGTCTAGTCTCCGCAAACGCATTAAACAGATCTAGACAGATCAAAAAATAATTCAGGCTGCCTCTTTATGATAAGACTAGAACTTCTGCCTAGAAGTTGAGGAGTTACCTCAAACTGGTTTGGACATTGACTCCACCTATTCTGCAGCATGTGACATGTAACTGCAAGTCAAAGTGAATGAAAAAAGGCCTGGACACCAGAATAGGATTGTGACAATATCAACTGCTGCAACCGCTAACTGAATAAGAAAAGAGCTATCAAATACTTAATATTTATATTAAGTGTAATTATAATTTTGCTACCACACATGGGTAGGATAAGGAAGCAGCTTGATGGCACGCCTGGGCATGCCCAGTCCGGGGGAGGTCAGAGACAGGGAGACAGGGATTCGGTGACGCCTTTTATTTGACATTGCCACAATCAAATAATGTAAATAAATACAACAGATAAACTACTAACAAAACACTTTTGGGGAGAACACTAAAACACACAGTTTAAACCTGACAAAAGCCCAAATCTCACCAGCCACACAAACGCCACTCTCACCAGTCTCCTTTAGCCAGCACTGCAGTCTCTTTAACTGATGGCACCTGAGTGTGGTTATAATCAGAGGATCCACTCAGTTGGGCAACGAGGTCCTTGCCCTGGGCTGTCCACCATTGGGCTTGAGGGTGTGGCTGTGTGCCACAATCACCATCTAAATCATCAAGTTAGCATGTATGACAATGTTGATGAACTTTTTTTACTGAAAGATTTTTTCTAGATAATGTTACAGTCCTGGCTTCTGCCCTAGACAATGGCCACATATTTACATCTGTAAACACTGTGAGAATGTTTAGAATGATGTGTATTGCCCTGTTTTGACATTCCACTCAAAACAGCAGCATCACAGACCTAGATTATCACAGATTCTCACACTCATTCAGGTGCTCTACGTCTGCAGTGACCCTACGGTCAATGCAATCTTTGCTGCCCCATAGCAGACAATCGTATGTCCTCCAACTCTATTAACAACCGAGACAGAATAACAGAGATGCTATATCTCTCCAACGAGGGTCGTAACTAAAAATTTAGTGTTGAAATGCAGAATCAAAAAGGTTGAATGCATTAAGATTTTTTTGAGAATTCAGAATTATTGTGCGTATATAAGTGCAAGGGAGTGAAAGATTTACCTTGCCTGTCAAAGACTATTTCAAGTCTGTGTTTTAATTAGAATGACCTTTATTCTTAATTTACTTCTTATATTGGCAAAGATTTAACACTGACTATATAACAAATTAAACCCATATTATTGCTATAAATCTTTAAGGAATTATTTAAGAATTGAATCGAATTAATCTTCTGACTCAGATTTTATATCTGGTAGTAGGGTTAAATGACTATGATCACTTTACGCGCTCTGCATAATTGCTTCACAGGAAAGTGCATCATCATTAAATCCAGGGTTTACAGCAGTCGGCGCTCATACTGATGTTCTCTCTTAATTCAATGTAATTATTGTTCATGACTTTTCTGTAAAACGCTAACACAAATGCAACTGTAAAGTTGTTTTTATACCACTTACTACTTATACCACTTAACTTTCCCTGGATCTGTCAAATCTCTGATATTATCCCATAGCAGTAAAATCAATGTCTTGATCAGATGTTATATAACACAGGACTGATTTTCTGCTGCCCAAAATGGGAAAATCTGTCTATACCCCTCATGTCCCAAACATAGACAAAAGCCACCAAAGCTAATGTCTGATCCTGATGGGCGTTTTAATAGTGAAATGATTTCAAATTGCACTGCAGTGTTCATTGGCAGTCACAAGAACATGAATGCAGTGCTAGTAAACACCCTGTAACACAACTCTGGGCAAGTTGTGTGTTGTAAGAACATTAATACAGAGGTAGTAAACGCCCTGTAGTACAAATCTTGGAGTGGGGAGTGTTGTGATGGTTCAGGGTCACTGGAAACCACCAAATGGAGGCAGTGAAAATACGTTCCAACAAAATGATTCTAAAATACTAAAATACTCCCTAAACTTTGAATCACTCTTTTGGTTGTGCTCAAACAAGCTCCCAAACCTCCAACAGTGCTTTCTGGTCCCGACTAAACAAACCAGCTGCCTTTTATGCTGTGGCTGATTAAACCATCGCTGGCTCCAGCAGTACCAATTATACAGCTGAGGACAATTGGCAGTTCAGTTTGGCAGGTCTTAAAGGGGCAGGACACTGCTTTCCTGGCTCCTGTTCTGCTCAATCTACGTCATTGTAGAAGAATCAAGAAAATAAATCTCACGCTCAGGTTTTCAATCTGAACCGTTAAATCAGGGTTGGCATAACATGCTCTGAGACTTCTGCCGTGCATGTTATTTATTTTACAATTTGTTCCAGGTTTTATAGACAGCTGCTAGTCCAGGCATGCATTTAGTGTGTCTGGAAAGTAAACTCCCATCACTGCAACAAGAAATTGCTTCTGGCTGCTCTGTCTCTCCAATACCCTTCCCCCCAATCTCGCATTTCTCTAACAGAGGTCTGTCTAACCAGAGCAAGGGTGGACAGCCTGCTCAGTACAGTATTGGCAGTAAAAACATTAAAACAACACCAGTTTGAAGGAAAGATGGAAAAAAGATGTTTTATAGCACTTACTCTCTTATAACAACTGAAAATAAAGACTACATCCATATTATACAAAGTACTTCAGAAGTTACACCGAACATTTGTAAGTACAGTTAATTAAGCCAAGTATTAGGGCCACTTATTGTAATGTGGGACCGTAAAGGATCCTCATTCAAATGTCGTTTGAATGTGCCTGCCAGCTTTAATATGTGGAAAGATAATGAGTGTAGTGTAGTGCAGAACTCCATGAGCCAGACAAATGAGACATTTTAGATAGTGATTACTTAAGTGATTTCTTTGTCACGCTGGCCAAAATCAGCTGTTCGCAAAACATCCATTGTACCACTCTACTTTGTGCAAAGGAAGAGGTGGCAGTCAAATGTAAAAGTGTGTTAAATGTCTCAGCTCACTACGTAGCAATAGCACCCCATTGATTGTCAGTCTATCACATTGCTCAGTTCTCTCTGGTGTTGCCTGAGTTACCTGAACATAGCTCTTTTTTGGAACTCGACTCTTCTGAACTTCGCTCTGGATAAGAGCGTCTGCTAAACGACTAAAATGTAAAACAGGTTCATGAGCTGACTTCAGCAGCAGACCTTTTAAAGCGAGGCAGGGGGTGTACTTTAACTGCTGTAGCAAATTATGTTTAAATTGGTGACGGGAAACGCCTGTGCCCAGGGTAAACAGGAACACAAGCTATTTATATGCTAATTAATGGCATAAAATAGGGTTTGCATATGCAAAACCTGGGCTATTTATGGGTCTATTTCAGAAAACATCAAAGAAAAAAGAACACAAAATATTACATATTATAATATTTTATGTGCTACTGATTTAAGTAGCAGCATATGAGATGAGATAACATGCAAACACTCAGAGACCATATTATTATAGATTCCATTATATAATGGAATAATATAATATTAATATTTTATAATATTTTTACACACATACACCACAGTTACTAGACAAAACCAGGTCGTAATTATGTAAACAGATGACTGGGGTAAACGAAGCCTGGACATGCATGACTGAGGCTACACTTTGGGTCTGTACAAGCATGACTGAGGCTACACACGGAGCCTGAACAAGCAGGACTGAGGCTACATACGAATCCTGAACAAGCATGACTGAGGCTACTCATGGAGCCTGAACAAGCAGGACTGAGGCTACATACGAATCCTGAACAAGCATGACTGAGGCTACACACGCAGCCTGTACATGCATGACTGAGGCTACATACGAATCCTGAACAAGCATGACTGAGGCTACACATGGAGCCTAAACAAGCAGGACTGAGGCTACATACGAATCCTGAACAAGCATGACTGAGGCTACACACGTCAGCCATTTAAAGTTTTAACTGTACAGTCAAACAATATTTGTTTCTTATCCCCCCACATGTACAGTATAGAAGTATCTACAAAGCTACCACTAAAACCACTCCTATTCCCCTTGGTTACTGCACATGTGAGGAGCAGTAAAAGATTTACCTTGGCATGCGGCTGCTGGAAGGTGACACTGGAGCTGTTGGCAAGGGTAGGGTACCTCAGCACATGAGTGGTGCCAGAGTGGGCCTGATGATCGGTGGGGTTCTGGTTCTGCAGCACAGAGGAGAAGCAGAGATGCACCGTCTCCTTCAGGGCTTTCAGCTGTGACTCCTAGAGAAAACAGCATGGAAGGAAGAGGGAAGATGTGAATTCAGGCCTCTGTTCTCCTACTTCAGTTATTCAATAAAACAGTATGACATTAAATGCATACAAGATTTAATTGAGATTTTTACACGTGGGGGTGAGGTGTCTAAGCATGACACACAGAAGGTGTGATGTTGGGATGTCGTGTTTACCTTTTGAAGGAGGAAGAATGAAAATACTGCATCTGACATTAGACAGCATTATTTGTAACCGGCAATCACTGCGAATTTGTGCGATTGCGACTGTTCTATGTCTCATTTATAATGTAATTAAAACATATGGCACAATTTCCAGTTGGTCTAGACCAAAGTGCAATGCATCGGATGGACATTTTTGGGCTGTAATTCGGTTATACGCTCTTAACTGCAATTAGATGATATGACTTGGACTTTATTATATTATAGGGCCTGGTTTCTAACTAGATAATATGGCGTAGGAACATGATAGGGTGTGGGCTACTGCACGGCCTAGACTGTGATTAGATTATAGAGTCCAGATTATCATTTTAGTCTAGCACCAGAGCTGCAATTAAATGACTGAGTTGATTTTACTTTTGTTTGTCGCAAAGATTTTAGATGCAATTTAACGTTCATATAATTTGATGTTCTAAAACGTACTGTTAAGGGTTTGGCTTTTCCCCTGGAAGATATTACTGACAGCAAGTTCATTATCGCCTGGCAGGATCGGTCATTTATTTTGATAGCTATTTTTAATTAGCTGTTGCTCTTGGGATTAATGACTACAAACGCTGATCTGACCTGCAGCAGGTCAAAAGATTTTCTAACGCTGGATTTTAAAAAGACAATTAACATTTTAAAATAGTTAAGGACAAACAAAAAAAAAAAATCATTAAATGCTCCTTTTGACCACTAGAATCCATGGGAAGTCCGAGATGAGAAAATGGATGCAGTGGTATGGGGCTGGTGCTGAAACTAACAGGTTGCTAATCTAGGCTACCCTGGATTGCGTCCTTGAGCAAGTTACTAAACTTGACTTACTTCAAAAAATATTCAGCTTTTTACGAGTTAATGACTGTAGAAATTTTATGCAAAATAAAAGCGACCGCTAAGCAACTGAATTGTTTTTAAACGTTCTCAGACATCTGTGCAACTACTTAACATAAAATATGTGCCTTCTTTACATTTATGATTACGATTACGATTATGATTAAAATTACAATTACAGTTACAGTTACAGTTAGTTACTTAGAATCAATGCTGCAAAGATTTATCCCTGTAAACAAACATGAGACAACTAAAGCAAACTGTTCTCGTTTTAATATGTCAGATAGCCAATCACATTCTAATTGACCGAGTGGCTTAGTTCACTGTTGCCCTCTGGGAACTGTAGTGCCCTTTGTCCGCTTCTATGAGCATCTGTGAATCAATGTTCCTAATGAACTTAACAAATAAAGACAATCACATGAACATGAGAGAATATGTTGTTGTTTTTTTAAATATATTTTAATACATTTCTGTCTTAACATGGAAGAACTTTAGGCTCCCTTACCACTCATTAACAATACCACCCAATCAAGGTGTGTTTCTCCCACTCACCTTGTCCAGTGCTGCCTTCTCCAGTTCCTCCTTGGATGCTGTTAACTTTTGCTCCAGGTCTATCAATTGCTGCCCCTGTCAATGAGAAAGATATACGACAGGTTGAGGGTTGGCCTTCCAACGAAGCCTCTGCAGGCTGTGTGAACTATGTATAAAATCATAACAGTTCTGCAGGTGTTTCTACATCAAAACTATATAACACACCACATGTTGATTCACCAGCCACATCAGCCAACACTGGCTTGTCCCACTCAAAGTGCAAAGTGATAAAAGAACAAAGGGTAAAGGAAATGTTGTGCAAAATGTGCCACAACCGTACGATGATGCAAAGCAAAACTGTATTAACAAAGTTATTCTACGTTGCCATTCAGCGAAGAGAGCATTTAAAGTGATTCTAATACCATTCACTTGCCTTTTTAATAAATGTGCAGAGACCCATTTCATCATAAGCATAAACAATCTTTTCACATAGATTTGGTAGAGAAGACGCGAGCATACTCTGAACGCCCTTCACTAAATTAAGCTGAAAGCCAATGAAGTATTAAACATCTCACAGAACATTTTCCTCAGAACGTAACCTTTCTGTTCATTCTGAAACATAGTGAGGCCTGAGCGGAATGAGAGTAAATGTTTTTACTTTTATATTGATAGACCCAGAGTTATTTTTTAAAACAACACAAAAAACTAATGTATGTTAGAGGTCAACTTGCAGCAAGGAAGTAAATATGAAGCTGTCTAACCTAATAGAAATATATAATGTTGTCTAGTGAGCATTTTCTCATTAGACGCTGACTTCGGTTTGGTCTATGCAGTCAGGCACTGCGTGGTAAACACATTTCATATCTACATATCTACAGCTCCCAGTGGGAGGTCAGTTCCTTACTCATTATCTTCTGCATTTGAGGAATGAATTCTTAAACACGTGGGTTTACCGTTGGCTCTGCACAGGGACAACGGTAAACCCACGTGTTTAAGAATTCATTTCTCAAATGCAGAAGATAATGAGTAAGGAACTGACCTCCCTCAGAGAGCCTGCTGAAACACTCCCAGCCCCTTAAACACGTGGGTTCAGCGTTGCCCCTGTGAAGTGCCAAAGTCTCCCTCAGAGAGCCTAGAGAAACATTCCCAGCCCTATAATCACGTTGGTTGCCCCTGTGCCCGTTTCCATCTCTTTACGTGAATTAGCATGACGGTGTCAGCTGACGGTCCTCACGTTTTTAATTGTGACTTTCCTATGTTAGATGTAATCACAGTTTGCGTGCCATCTCCTATGAATAGAAAAATGCTAATGATGGGGGTGTATAGATATTTACTGGAATGCAGCGAATTAATTATGGGCTTTCAGGATGAAACCAAATGCCGAATGCAATAAATAAATATATATATATATGCTAAATGATGACAAAACAATTGTTCAAACCTACAGTTGGAAGCTGCCATAAACCCGAGAAGAACAGAACCCTAACCTGCTGTACACTTTAATGAAGCGGGAAGCATTGAGCTTGCCGTCTCCCTCAAGTTTCCCAGGTGCTGATGAACACAGACACCTGCTGGCATTCCATACAAGCTGAGCCCCAGTCCTTTGCTCCACCTCCAGACCTACGGTCAAAGTTCTCGAAATGTCCAACGTCTGTGAAATGCTCTCCAATCCCACCCGCTGATCAAGGGAAGAAGTTCCCCGCCCATCTCTGAGCTGAAGGTTATTCTGCTCAGCAGGCCTAAATAACTGTACGACCGATGTATTTAACCCCTCCTCAAAGCCTGCACAGGTGACAAACTGGTGCTTATCACTAGGAGACAGGCAGGTCACCACACAGTCCGAGTACTAACAAGCAATATCACAATGGGGCAAACACAATTTTCAAAATCACTGATACTTGTTCTGTAGTGCTATTTTTTGAAAATGTAGAAGGAAAAAAAAACTGAATGGAAACAGATAAGTGTATGGAAAGGCGAAGGTGCCAGGCGTCTGTTAAAACAACGACAATACTATCACCAGGACAATCCGAGCAGCATGTTCTACAGTGCATGTTACTGCTAACCATCAATGTGAAGGGGCTGGAAAAATAAAATGTGATGATGAAAATGATTTTGTGCTTACCTTAAAAACCAAATCCTTTTTCCCGTATCGCAGCTCTTTTAGTTGAGCTTGGATTTTTTTGGACTGCGAGGGGAAGATAAGGGAATATGTCTTAGAGCACTTAAAGACAGAAATGGCTTTTAAATAATGCAGCTGGTCCTACTGCGGGCTCTATGGTCGGCTCTTACTGGTCGCGTCTTCAGCTCTCGCAGCGGCCTCTCTGTTCCAGTTAAGCACAACAGCTGTACCCCGGCCGACACAATTTCCACTCCCAGTCCTACACTCAAAACTGACAATACTGACATCTCCTTGCCATTCCCCTATTCCCTCCTAGCTCATCCCATGGTAACTGCCACTCCCATAGCCTTTCTTAGCCACTCCCACTCTATAACAGCCCCTCCTACTCCTGCAGCACCTCCCACTGTCACTCCCGCCATCAGTCACTGACCATTATCAACTGTGGAAAACAATAAACAGGGAAGAAACATATAAAGAGGGGCAGCGGCCTATGAAGTGAACTGAGTCGGTGAAGATGCTGTTCCACTACAAGCTGTCGCATGTTATTTGAAGTTAATTGTGAAGTTTGGCATTTAAAGTTTAGCATAAGAGTGTTCTTTCAAACAGTAAGAGGCCACTCAAAGTTATTTAGTAGTATTGTAAACAGTGAATATTCATGACACATCACACATTCTTTTGTCCCAGGTTGACTCTAGCCAGATGCTTAACCATTTTATTTAGTCTATTACATCTCCAAGGAAATAACTCACAATTTCACCCCAGTTCTCAGTCTTGGCTAAATATATAGTAACACCCTAATAGATTTATGTGACTACAGTTTGAGAGGTGCATCCTATCAACAGCCAGTGAAAATCAGCCAGGCCATAGCTCATGTTCCACTCCGACTCCCTGATGGTGGAGCCATAGAAGCATGGCTCCCACCACATCATGTCACTGCTGCCAGTCCTTACCTCTTCTGCATGGATACCGCACAACTTGTGGCCAGAGAGAAGTTTGTTCTTAAGGCTCTTGTTCTGAAGAAAGACAAAAAAAAACAAAAAAACAGAAACAGCAGATAAGTTTACGGCCTATTGCGTCTGTCTTCTCACATTCCCAGCATGTGTAGAGATTCACTGCTGCCCTCTAGGGGTCCGCCCTGGCCCAGTGCTGTCTTGCATTACATTTCCAGTAGTTTGTTTTGTCTAATTATCTTATAAAACAACTTTCTAAGATCACGTTAGGATCCCTGTAACTGAACGCTGAGACCTAGGAGCTACATTAGCGCTGCAGCTTGACAACTGTGTGGACTCAGCCAGAAGGTAATTAGCCTTTTACACTCTAATAAGGTGTAAATTCCTTCACATTGTTAACTCTTTAACACTCTAGCTATTTTGGGATAACCTTAATCTACTTTTCCAGCTAATGCAGTTTTTAGTTGTTGTTTTACCTTAGAGACAAGCTAAAAAAAACCCACTAATTATCACAATGGTATTTGATATCTCAGCTGCTAAAATTTGCTTTACCACACCACCTCACACCCACACATGAGAAAAAAAGCACACACACACACGTAAGAACACACACCCCCGAGAACACACATACACATTCACTCAGGTCTCAACTTATTATTATTATTGTTTTTAGATCTGGCAGTGTCATGTACTGCATTGGGACAGTCGTCAAAATAAAGTGAGCTATTCCATCATGCACACATAACAACTGGCTTTACACATACGGACATACACAATATGGACAAACGTATTGGGACACCTACACATTACACCTACAGGAGCTTTTATGAAATCCTGTTCTAAATGCATAGGCATTAATATAGAGTTGGTCCCCCCTTTGCAGCTATAACAGCTTCTACTCTTCTGGGAAGGCTTTCTTCAAGATATTGGAGCGTGTCTGTTGGAATTTTTGCCCATTCTTCCAAAAGAGCATTTGTGAGGTCAGAAACTGATGTTGGACGAGAGAACCTGGCTCGCAATCTCCATTCTAGCTCATCCCAAAGGTGTTCGATGCGGTTGAGGTCAGGGCTCTGATTGGGCCTGTCAAGTTCTTCCACACCAAACTCATGCAACCATGGACCTTGCTTTGTGCACTGGGGCACAGTCATGCTGGAACAGAAAAGGACCTTCCCCAAACTGTTTCCACAAAGTTGGAAGCATAGAATCTTCCAAAATGTCTTGGTAAGCTGAGGCATTAACATTTCCCTTCAGTGGAACTTAGCGGCCTAAGCCAACCCCAGAAAAACAACCCCATAGCATTATCCCTCCTCCACCATACTTTACAGTTGGCACAATGCAGTCAGGCAGGAAACGTTCTCCTGGCATTCGTCAAACCCAGACTCGTCCATTAGACTGCCAGATAGAGAAGCGTGATTCGTCACTCCACAGAACACCAGATTCCAGTGGCAGCGTGTTTTACACCGCTCCATCCGACGCTTATCATTGTGCTTGGTGATGTAAGGCTTGCGTACAGCTGCTCGACCATGGAAACCCATGCCATGAAGCTCCCGGAGCACAGTTTTTGTGCTGATGTTAATGTCAGAGGAGGTTTGGAACTCTGCAGTTATTGAGTCAGCAGAGCATTGGCGACTTATACACATTATGCGCCTCAGCACTCGGCGACCCCGCTCTGCAACTTTACATGGTCTGCCATGGCTGAGTTGCTGTGGTTCCTAAATGCTTCCACTTTGGAATAATACCACTTACAGTTGATCGTGGAATATCGAGGAGGGAAGAAATTTCACGAACTGACTTGTTGCAACGGTGGGATCCTATTACAGTACTACGCTTGAATTCAGTGAGCTCTTTAGAACGACCCATTCTTTCACAATTGTTTGTTAAGATGGAGTGCATGGCTAGGTGCTTGATTTTATACACCTGTGGCAATGGGACTGAATGAAACACCTGAATTCAATAATTAAGAGGTGTGGCCCAATACTTTTGTCCATATAGTGTATGTTCACCACATCTTGCTACCCTATCTGTTTACTGGCTGTACATACGCCATCTGGTATCTATTAAATCCATCTAGTTACCAATCTAGTTACACTTTCTGTTCATCCTATCTGGCTACCTACTTTAGTTACCCAATATGTTAACTGGCTGTGAGTTACCCAGATCTAGTTACCAGCTTTACTTACCCTACCTGGTTATCCCATCAGTTAAAATTTTCTGGTTACCTGCTGGAATTACCCCCTCTGTTAACCATGTCTGGTCATGTCATCTGGTTACCCCAGAAAAGAACAAGAACAATGATCCGGACCAACTCCTAGACTTGCTACACTAACAAGTCAAACACCGGTCCCAGAAGCATATAATGTGATCACTGTCACCTACTGTAAATTATCCATCAAAGTAAATCAAACTACATGTGTTAACTAAACTCTATGACCAGAGGCACTTACTAAGCACAATAAACACATTCTAACAATAACGATAACACAGGAACCTACAATTCTCCCTAAGAATCTATGTGTCTCATTGGCTTTCTGCTTAACTGGCTGTTAGCAAAATCAATTCCATTATTGTCATCCATTCTTAAAGAGACTGTTAATGAAAGAAGGGCATTAAAGGGTATTCAATTTTAATAGATAAATATATGAATATAGACAAGTAGTATTCCTCTATTCACAAAGCAATGAGAGAGTTGTAGGTTGAGGGGTTTCTGGAATAGATTCAAAACTAAAGAAGAACATTTTACAAAGCACATCAGACCTTAACGCTGTGTCATCATCTGTCAATGTAAACTATCAACCGAGTTTTGTGAACTTTCAACTTTGTGAACATTTACATGTCATGTCGGTTTTATTCAGAGTAGTATAAAACTATTGGGTATTTCAGAGGTGAGTGCGCCAGTTTAGCAGAGTAGAAATAAGGTTTTCTATGCGTATAACGTTTTTTTTTTTTTTTTTTTTTAATGGTTTCTATGGTTGCTAGAAACATCTAGTACACCTGCTCACAACTGAACCTAAATGAGTAAATGACCAAGAAGATTAAGTCGATTGTGAAGATGCAACCAAAGCGTTAGTTATACTGACTCGTGTAATAGTTAATTGACACTCAAAACCAGATTTCCAAATGTAATGGGATTAGCGATATTTCAGTTTTCCATAGACCCGTATAGGCCCAGAAAGACTCCATATAAAAGTGGTGGAGATATTTTAGTCATTTCAGGAATGGCCCTCAATGTTAGCACCCTCTGAATTACGAATCTCTGTCAATTTTAGCACCCTCCGAATTGGGAATGGCCCTCAATGTTTGCACCCTCTGAATTAAGAATGGCCCACAATGTTAGCACCCGCCTCATTACGAATCACCCTTGAGGCTAGTACCTTCGGGTAACAAGCAAACACTGCAGAGGGGAATGCTAGTAATACAGCATTCACTAAGAGAAAATTGTATTACCATAGTATTATTACGATTAATTAAAGTCCAGTGATAAATTATATGGTTTTTTAAAATAAATGACTTCAACCTAATCAAAACATCTGTCAACAGAGATTTGCAATAATACTCACAGATGAGCACTGAAATTGCCTTGTGCCTAACAACACTCTTTAACAGGTAATATTGCATTGTATTACTGTTCCGTGATTTATTCCTTTACACATTCTTTTGTAAATGTATGTTATGTAACAATATAGCATACTGAGACTTGAGAAGGAAATTTCTGAAAAAAACGTTCTGTTTCATTAATTTAGTCCTACATTTTTGTCAAACCCTTACCCAATTCGCAGGCGGTGGGACGCCGGAACCTAACCTGACAAATACAAGGCGTTAGGCAGGGTACAGGACTGGAGACAAACAGGGCCAATTTCTTAGTCGCCAATCCACCTTTGGACAGTGGAAGGAAACTGGAGCACTTAGAGCTCTCCATGCAGACAGTGACTCGAGCCGAATCCCAAAACAGGACCCTGGCACTGTGAGGAGCATTAGGCGCTGACACACCTTGCTGCATTAGTCTGTTTCGCTACAGTTGATCAGAAGCCTCAGAAACACATCTCCCTAAAAGTAAAAAACATGCTGTGCTGTGTAATTAATCTTATAAAGTATGATATTGTTGAGGAACCTGACATTAGGACTGACAATGTCATTGTGCAAAAGTTGCCATTTATTTCATAGTTGAACCCAATGTCCCCTACAATCTGCGAGGCATGGAAAGACAGCTGCACAGACTGGTAGGAAATTATAACACTCTCAAAAAACAATTCATTGCATCGGTTCTTGACCTAGACGAGGGGCGAAGCTAAATACAGCTTGTTAATGAGAGCCACTACAAAGCTCAATTAGCATATCATGCATGTACTTAAACCCACTGCTAATGTGCAAAGAGAAATGTGGCAACTGTGTCTCAGAAAGGAAAATTCAGTGTTATATATAAAGGATTTCAAAGATGGGATGGGTCACAGCGCACAAATATCCAGTCTGCTGTGAACATGACAAAATTTGTGTTGTCGCCTTACATTATGGATTACACTTCTGAACTCAATCCTCACCAATGAAACTGTATATTCCTATTCCTATTCCTAATCCCTGCATCCAATGTAGTTACAAAACCAAAACCAGCATAAATCTCCCTGTACTTTACCTATGACCAAACCACATTCCTGTACCTAATGTTTACAGTGCTGATAGAATATCTGCCAGAAAACACACTTGGAATTGGTAGACTTTTAACAAAGGGATCTCATTCTATCCCTGGTATGGTTCAGGGGAGGTTACGGGAGGACATTAAGGCTGCAGGATAAAGGCAACACAGCATGACCATGCCATGGTTCTGGGCCCAGGGAGGTCACAGGAGAACATGATGGGTGCAGGATAAAGGCAACACAGCATGACCATGCCATGGTTCTGGGCCAAGGGAAATCACAGGAGAACATGATGGGTGCAGGATAAAGGCAACGCAGCATGACCATGCCATGGTTCTGGGCCAAGGGAAATCACAGGTGAACATGATGGGTGCAGGATAAAGGCAACACAGCATGACTATGCCATGGTTCTGGGCCCAGGGAGGTCACAGGAGAACATGATGGGTGCAGGATAAAGGCAACACAGCATGACCATCCTATTGTTCTGGGCCAAGGAATGTCTCAGGAGAACGTGATGATTTCAAGATAAAGGCAACACAGCATGACCATGCCATGGTTCTGGGCCAAGGGAAATCACAGGTGAACATGATGGGTGCAGGATAAAGGCAACACAGCATGACTATGCCATGGTTCTGGGCCCAGGGAAATCACAGGGGAACATGATGGGTGCAGGATAAAGGCAACACAGCATGACCATCCTATTGTTCTAGGCCAAGGAATGTCTCAGGAGAACGTGATGGTTTCACGATAAAGGCAACCCAGCATGAGCGCTTACCTCCTGCTGTAGGTCCTTGATGATTTTGCTCTTCCTCTCCATCTCTGTCTTCATGAAATTGATCTGCGAGAAAAAGCAGCTAGTGATTAGTGGACAGTTGCTGCATACATTCCTAAATCCTTGAGCTCAGAAACAGCAGGGTGAAGTAAACTATTTCCAGCTCCTCTGCCCACTTTGACGATATCATTAAACTAATAGCCAGTTCTTTGAAAAAACCTTCTGGGCTTTGGATCTCCAGGAACAGTGACATGAAGTATTATCTTAGATTAACAACTACAGCTGTAAAGACAAAGAACTATACACATATAAATGAATTGCATTTGTAAAGTGTATAATCAAAGGTGCTCACAACATTACAAAATAACATATCTAAGGGCGTAATGCCCTTTTCTGTGTTAATGAAAGTTTTATATAAACAATGTAGTGGCCTGTTTCCAGAAAGAATTGGCATTCAGGTGCAATGGAAAATGACAAAACCGTTATCTTCTGATGATGAAGGGGGTTCAACACCCTGATCTCTCATCTGACGGCTCCTTCTGGGCTGTGAAGCTGTGAAGCTCACAGCTAATCCGGCGATTTGGCGTGACTTGCATCCACAGAGACTGAGGCACAACAGCGGGTTCCATTCCCCAAAAAAAAAATCCCCTTGGTCATCCCCCTCGCAAACATACTAGCCAGAGGGCTTTGTTATGGTCGGGCCAAGGACTGGCAGCAAGGGCAATCATCCCTGTGCTATTTCAACCAACACACATGGTGCAGAACCCCAGGCTGAGCTTCCACGCACTTCATGTTTTTAAAGGACCTGCTTTAGAAGAGGTTTGAAACGCTGTTCAAAAAGCATTAACCACCTTGGGATTATGAGAACGCGATGTGACCCCACCCATTCAGCGTATCCCCTGAAAGGTCATGAGGATGAATGTCAGGAAGGCCAGCATGAGATAAGTAGAAGGTCAATGAGCATTAAGACCAGACGATGACATTTGGGAAGTAGAAGTGTGCAATCAGTGGGTGCAAAAGTGATGGCAGCAGAGAAGACGTACCATTTTTAGAGTTCTAGAGGACCTCAGACAAAAGGTGTAAACTTTATACAATGTGTAATTTATTTACCTCATCCGACCACCCCTCCTGCTTCAGAATATGATAGGTAATGTGATGACTCCATGAAATGCATCGAACTCTACACGATAAACAAATTGGAAGGGAATTGTTTTAAAATACCCTTTCATTAGGACATTAAAACTGAGGGGAGTACAGTAGAGAGCAACATTGGGCCGTGGAGAGGCAAAGCAGAAAGGGTTTAGGGGGTATAGCAACAATAGAGAAGGTGCATCTATTATTAGAATTGGCTAGAAAAAGGAATTGTCAGCTCTTCTAATGTTTGCCATTGCAGACTTCTACAAGCAGATAGGCCAATCCATTAAATATAGTAGATGAACAGGTAATTGTGGAATATCAGTGATGCTCATTGCAAATTATTTTTGTAATGCAAGGAGATTGTGGCATTTCAACAGTAATGTATCAACTGCATTCTATCAAAAATAATGTAACACAATGTGTAGCAAATGTAATAATTGTGTAGTAAGTTCGATCGAGTAACAATTGTTAACAATCTGGAGCAATATAAGTACCTTCAGAATTGTGACTGATTTTTCAATGAGGCACAAAGAGGCAAGGCAGAGACAGGGTTTCCATAAAATTGCAATAAATATATTTAGAATATTTTATGAAAATTTCCTGTTCAAAATTTGAATTAATCTCTTAATATTCTGTACAGAAAACTCCAATGATGTTGAATGAAAACTTTCAAAGGATTAAAGCAACAGACCTAGTTTGTTGCTTTAAAAATAATTGTTGTTTCCATAGCTAAGTGCAGCTTTTTACAAATATTTCATGATTTTATCACTACTACGTGTCTTACTTTTTATTGTGTCTCTTTTTTTACAAATTACCTATGATTCCCATCTAGTTTCCTTATGTTACAAAATAATAATAAGAAGAAGAAGAAGAAATTATTATTATTATTATTATTATTATTATTATTATTATTATTATTATTATTATTATTATTATTATGTAACATGTACTGAACAGCCTCGAGTGAAATTTTGCAAAAAAGAAAATAAATTATTTCTATTTTTCTGATTCACCCTGGTTTAAGAACAGCTGCGTTCAGTGACTGTCCTCCGTGAAGGTCAAAAGCTCAGACAGCATGATGTTTATGAATTCAATATTCTCAGGTTTCCAAAGGTTTTAAAAATTAGGTATTTAATAACTATTAGGAATACGAGCAGACGGAGCGGTTATCTTGCGGACTAAATCTATCTGACCTTCATTTTGTTCTTCTTCGATCTTGCCTCATTACCTGACAAAGGCAGACAGGAGAATTTCTACCAGCCGGCGCTTAGAGGGCAGCCATTTTAACAAGGCCAGCCATATTTCATTGGGACGGACCTGTCTCTGAGCTGTCAGACATGTGCTGACTCTGGTGAGCATGCCCAGAGCAGCTCAAACCCTGATCCCCTGCCAGTATGCCCTCTCTCAATGTCCAAACACCTGTGCAGGTGCAAGTTCAAAAGTGTGAGGAGGGGGTGCAGGGAGCTGTAGTGGATAATTATTAAGTGGGGGCGAAATAATATCTTTGATTATAGTCTACATATAGTCTATTAAATCTGTAGATATCAGCAAAAAAATTCCAGCATAGTTATAATAAGCATTATAAAGAGGATACAAAAATGAACTTAGCAAGACTGAAATGTTGAACAATGTAAATGAGTTTTAGGAAATAAAATACATAATCACAAAGTGTATGAAGTATATAGGGTTATTATGGACATGTGCTGGGTGTGATCTGTTTCCTGACATGGCTTTGGGGTGAATCTGTCAGAGAGGAGATGCCCGCCATGGGAGAGACAATGAAGAAGAATGACAGCTACTTTTTAATAATCCATTTCTGTGGACTGTCTTCTGCTTGTACCTGCTGCGAAACCAATCATCTGTTACGACAGCTATATTGATTTATTGAGGATGAGCGGGTTACATATTTTTCCCTCTGCATGCACTGATGGGTTACAGTTATGAATGGCTCTATTTACTGGGGGAGTGATGCTCATTATTGTGAGACTTTCATTTGGGCAATTGGACATGGTTCTATCATCCTCTTTCTGTGGAGGCTTGGCACATGTGTTAGCGTTCTCTGTGACAGAGTGTGAGAAAAACACGTGTTTTCTGTGGTAGCTCATCCGAATACACAGCCGTCTGTCGAGGATACGGACCTTCAATACCACTCATTATTTTTGTTCTTCACCAAAGACTGAAGAATATAACCACAGGGCAATGGATGCTAATGGAGTGGATAACTCAAAAATCCAGACTCTACTTACTTGCTTTATTTCTCTCAAATGGCTTTTGATCCTAACAGGGCAGTGAGTAACATTAATTAAACAAATGTAGACACCAAATTATATTTGGTAGTATAAACAATGAAAACAAGGCCGTAATAGGCTGCAAAGATACAGGTATTAAGTTTATGCATGATACCATTGCAAAACTGAATAACTCTGACAAAAATAGATAGTTTAACACCACTTCACTAATAAATGCAATATACTTATATTTGTTTGGCTATATATTTCTAACTACTGACCAGTGTATGCTGTCTACCCATGGATCTTAAAATGCATGATGCTGTTTGAAGACATCAGAGCCTCAGGCCCACGTGGCGAAGAGCTTATGAACAGAGCTGAGTTTTTCACTGGTAGCTGGGAAAGCTCTGAGAGAACTAGGATCGGGGCCTACCCATGACGCTTTGTGTACCAAAGGGATTATCTTACCTTTGTTAAAATAAACTCCCTGGCAGGTCAGAGAGTAAAGTACAGCAACAGAAATGTGGATCTGGTTCACACAGGAAGAGAACTCAACAACAAAAGGAAGCGCGGCTTGCTCACAGAACCCACCACCACCACCCCACCACCCCCCCGACTGATGCTGCCATACATGAATGTAATGCTTGGAAATATCAATAGCCTCGGGGAGATCTTCTGGGATATAAGGGTGGCCAAACCCATGTAGAAACATAATTACGCCAAAGGCTATATTAGCCATCTGCTCTGTTCTTAACCCTAGGGGACAGTCTCCCCAAGTGAGAACGTTTTTACAAAATCGGCACACAATCGTTGAGGTGATCTGCAATGGCAATAAATATTATTCATCATTTCCCATATTTGAACTAAAAATGGCATTGGTTGGAAGGTAATGGGTAAGACTGGATATTTAGAGTACAGGCACACATCTGAAAAGGAATGTGGGCCACATTAACCATGAATGTATGTTATTGTGTTTCTGTCATCTGTGTTTACTTCAGCTCACACCCATCATTAAATCTTTTCCATGGCAACAGGCCTGAAATAATGTCCTGATTGCTTCATTTGTGGTAGCTTATCCAACGTAATCATTACAGAGGTAGATTTGGGTCCACAGTCTTTTGGAGGGGACATTGTTAACCTTTCAAACTCTTCTGATTCGATCGTGCCTCCACAGCGACATCAAAAGGAAATGGCTTGAAGACAGGCGTGTCTCGATAAACAGCGGGGAGTCACATGAATGCAGTTCCACAGTGTATTTTTCTACACTGCCCATGATCAATGGAAACAATACCCTTTCTGCTGGGGAACAGCATTTCTGCTGAAAAAGCCATTTGATTTTCTGTTGGGTCAGTTTTCTTTTGACAAATGTGTCAGAGCAAAGGCCAGCAAAGAATATAAATTTTATTGTTCCTTTCTGTTTATATTTAAGGGTTCGTATTGGTCCATATGTCAGCTGTCAGTTTCCATTTGTATTTTGGTTTGCGACTAAATCTATAGATACGGCGAAAGGGCCGTGACGAAGAGCTTATGAAAAGAGCTGAGTTCAATGCTGAACAATGCACGAGGAAGGCTGTAATTAGTGTCAGGTCCTAGTGGAAGTTCAGAGGGCTTGTCGTGAGGCGTTAATTTACTGCTGTACCTCACATTAATTTCCCGTTTTTCATTTACCTGGCCCTTTGTATTGGATTCGGGAGAGAATTTTTTTAAGCCTCTGTCTTCCAGCTCAGAACACTTTAAAAGCTAGGGGAAAAAATTACAGGCCATTCTATAGCTGGTTCTTGTCTTCATCCCTCCAATTTAATTTGGCTTTTTTGTCTAATTATCTGATCTTTGCTGGGAGGCCAACAGAAGAAAAGAAAACTAAAAGCCAAGGAAAGACCAAAAGAATGGGAAGATTGGGGGAAAAGATGGGAATAACTATGGTACAAAACAGAATAATGTAGCAGAATAAGTAAACTGCTTTTTTTCCTATTTGAATACAGCTCTATCTAGTGACTCTGAATACAGCTCTACCTAGGTGACTCTGTGAATACAGCTCTATCAAAGGGGACTGGCATGTTTTCTGCATAAAATATTGATTTATGGGACAAAGAGAGGCTGGGGTCCAACACTCACCGTGGCCTGATGTTTTTCTGCTTTCTCTGTGGCTTCATCCAGCTGCTTCTGCAGAGCCACCTGCAAGGCCTTCATCTCCTCCCTGTGGAAACAGCAGCACAGTCAAGTGTCAGCAGGACCCAGAGAACAGCACAGTCAGGTGTCAGCTGTGATTGCATCACAGAAATAAAGTCAATTAAAGAATACTTTTAATAAATACCTAAAGATGTTACCGAAAAGCACTAATGCAGTAAATCTAGCAAAACTCCCGCCAAGCCCTTAACCTTGCTGTTCTGTGTTATCACTATATTTTCTGTTTATATTTGTTTGTGGATGCTTTTTGGCCTTAACTGAGAGATTTCACCTCTATTTTATTCCAAAGCGATGAGATACAAAAGCATCACTGCTGATGTTCAAGCAAACAAGGATTAAAGCGTTACACATTTTCACTGAAAACATACTAAAAATCCAAGACTAGTGAATAGTCCGCTATTGCAACAGGTTTTACCCTGGATAGGAAGCATTCCATTCAAACTCAGCTGCCCATTTATTGGTCTCTGTGACAGGAACTGCAGCTGTCTGTCTATGACTGTAGATTTTAATCTTTAGACGTAGGATGAGCCCAGATTGACATACAAAGAGTTCCCTTATGTGGTCTAAGGGAAATATGTAATCCTGTATTCACCCTTTTTATAGATGTATAGAAGTTTTGTGATACAAGTTTACTGTAGTCTAACTATATTATCATTGAGCTAAGGCTACTTTATGAAAACAGAAAACTCTAATTGACAATGGAAAGTAATCTGTTGTGCAACAAAACAGTTCTGTATATTCAGATGCTAAACTACATCCAATTGACTAATCAGTACATAATAAGGGACCGATGGGTAATGTCTAATATCTGAGAATGTCCAGTTTTTCGAGTACAAAGAATGCATGGACAGCAGAATGCCAGTAAAGAAAACATGCATAGCCTGCACTGGAAGGTATCGGCAGAATGTAATATATAGTTAATTAGTCATTAATCAGACATGAATCAGCACCCGGTGGCTGCACTTCTGACGACCCTCTCATAATAAAAGGGCTTAACAGTGATTAACAACGACTTTCCTTAATACCTAATCAGTTATGCAAGCTTTTTAAACTTTTTACTACCTGTGATGAATTTGCTAACAATGACATGCTTAATTCAAGTCTTGCACATTTCTAGTATAAAGAAAATTTCCTGTAACTTTCACAGTTTTTTAACACACTATCTTTGCATTCTCAGGCACAAGTCACTTCTTAAAGTAACATGTAACACAATAATATTTGCACCATATAGTCAAATCAAATGCTCAGGAACATGTCATTTCTGTGAGGGAAAAATGTTTAGCTATGCTTTATTATATTATATTATGTTTTGGTTTTGTTTAATTATTTGCTCTCGAAAGTATGTCACAAGTTTGTGTTTACATATGTGGTGCTTATAGTATTTTAGTGAAACTATTGTATTTTATTCTGTTTTAGATTCTATTTTTGAATGCATCCATGTAAAAAGCTCAACAAGGTTCTGTGGCCCACCCTGTTCTCAGCCATGCATGTCCACCTTCAGTATTGTATGGTATTTTCTGGCCTCCCTCCTTTTAATATGTGGCCCAGTAAGTGCAGGACAGGGCAGCCCAGATGGTTCACTCACTACCACCCAGACATCTCTTACCAGCGGAATGTAAAAAAAAGGGGCAACAAGAGATTTAATGCTCCTATTTAAGTAAAAAAAAACCTGGGAAAAACCAGGTCTTGTGAACTTCATACAAGCATCTTGTGTCCTGTTCTTAAACTGTGATAAATGGTATGTACAACCAGATAGTGGCAGCCAAACCCTATATTTAAGGTATCGAATGGGGATTGAGAAGATAAAATTTGTGACCAATCAAGGGGTTTAAGGGAAACGCATAGTCATGCGGGGTGTAACAAGTTTTGATGTTATGAAATGCTATATTGTCTATGTGACGACAGAACTCCATTGGCTGTTCCTAAGGGGACAGAGAAACGCTTCTCTTGAGCTCAATAAATATCAATTATTTTGGAAAATCTCACCTGCTGAAACTTTGCATTACTGTTCCGCAATTTCCCCATGGGGATGAATAAAGTACATATCTATCTATCTATCTTAGTGCTATTCACTTTTTTTCATACATTTCTGCTTAAAGTCTTGGGTTTAATCGGGATCTGTGTGTTTTTCAACAGTGCTGAAATCTTAAGCCATTGTCACTGTAATTTCTTATTTAATCATCACATCACAGGTCCTAGATCAGGGATAATTTTTTACATAACCCAATTATGGTTTGAACAAAGGACAGAGGACGGAGCCTACATCCAGGGGGACAGCAGAGAGATTGGGAAAGTGAGAGGGCTGCACAGACTGAAAAAGGACAGAGGGCGGAGCCTATATCCAGGGGGACAGCAGAGAGATTGGGAGAGTGAGAGGGCTGCACAGACTGAAAAAAGGACAGAGGGTGGAGCCTATATCCAGGGGGACAGCAGAGAGAACCAGGAGTGAGAGGGCTGCACAGACTGAAAAAATGACAGAGGGCGGAGCCTATATCCAGGGGGACAGCAGAGAGAAAGAAGAGTGAGAGGGCTGCACAGACTGAAAAAAGGACATAGGGGGGAGCCTATATCCAAGGGGACAGCAGAGAGAACCGGGAGTGAGAGGGCTGCACAGACTGAAAAAAGGACAGAGGGCGGAGCCTATATCCAAGGGGACAGCAAATAGATTGGGAGAGTGAGAGGGCTGCACAGCCTAAAAAAAGGACAGAGGGCGGAGCCTATATCCAAGGGGACAGCAGATAGATTGGGAGAGTGAGAGGGCTGCACAGCCTAAAAAAAGGACAGAGGGTGGAGCCTATATCCAGGGGGACAGCAGAGAGATTGGGAGAGTGAGAGGGCTGCACAGACTGAAAAAAGGACAGAGGGCGGAGCCTATATCCAGGGGGACAGCAGAGAGATTGGGAGAGTACCTTTGCTTGTGGCTTAGCTCCAGGATTCTCTGGGCATCCTTCTTGGCCACCGTCTCACCATTTTTCAGAGACTGGAAGACAGAGGAAGAGCCTTTTATCCCGAGACGAGGCTGGACACTTGTACTACTGTAATGTTCCATAATCAAATATACCACAAAATAATCAATCACTCACAAGTGCTTTACCTACCAAAAAATGTATCAATTTTAAAAGTGATTTCATGTGATATGTGGTAAAGGAAATACCATTAAAAAATCAGCCTTTTGTGGACAGATCAAAAAGATTAAAAAATCTTTACGTGTGATTACCGAGCGGCCCAAGCAGATTCTGGGACTAATGACCGCATTTGACATTTAGATTCGGGGTCTCCTCCGAAAGGCTCAACTTCTTAAGATACAGAGAGACAATCTCAGACTTCTCTAAAGCAGTAGAGCTAATCGGCACATAGGTGTGAAATCAAACACAGATACAAACAGAACCACTGAACCCTTATCTCTGACATTGTATGGCTCTAAATATATATTTTCTTCCGTATACGGTTATTAAAAACATATAAGGTGGTAATCCTAATCAATCCACCTGTCACAATCCAGTTACCAGGTTCAGGGTTCCAGAGTTGAGGCAAGTTTCAGTAAAACCCCTCTTTGATTGCTGACTGGCAGTCTCAGGCCAGGTAATAACAACAAGGGCCCTGATGAGATAGCTGGTATCCCTTGTCTCGCCCACTTCCAAACCCCTGAGGTTTGCTGGGCGAAGTGTAATTGTGATAAACTGATCCCACTTTGAGGGCAACTCATTAAAAAACACTTAGCAAAGCAAATCATCTCCAGACGGTGAATCTGTTTAGAGCATATTTGTTAATGCAAAGAGGTTAATGCTGATTGTTATTTCATCACATGCGTGTTCCCCGGGCCACATGAGGGACAGGGGCCTGGCCAGAGGCCCAGGGAATATTGTCACCCTCCACAGAGGAGTTCTGGGTGCATTTGCGGCTGAACACATGGTGCCTACCTGACAGAGTAGGATTGCCCACCAAGGGCTGTTGTGTGAAACCAGACAAATGGAGGAGAGAGGAGCACTGGGAGGAGTAGAGTGAGCAGAATAGAGAAGAGCAAAGTGTGAGCAGAGGAGAGAGGAGCAGTATGAGCTGAGGTGAAAGGAGAGAGGAGCCGTGTGATCAAAAGAGAGAGGAGCTGTGTGAGTAGAAGAGGGAGGAGCAGTGTGAGGAGTCGAGAGAGGAGCAGTGTGAGCAGTGTGAGCAGAGGTAAGAGGAGAGCGGAGCAGTGTGAGCAGAAGAGAGAGGAGCAGTGTGAGAAGAAGAGGGAGGAGCAGTGTGAGTAGAAGAGGGAGTAGCAGTGTGAGGAGACGAGAGAGGAGCAGTGTAAGCAGTGTGAGCAGAGGAGAGAGGAGCAGTGTGAGCAGAGGAGAGAGGAAAGAGGAGCAGTGTGAGAAGAGGGAGGAGCAGTGTGAGTAGAGGAGAGAGGAGCAGTGTGAGTAGAAGAGGGAGGAGCAGTGTGAGCAGAGGAGAGAGGAGCAGTGTGAGCAAAGGAGAGAAGAGAGAGGGGAGAGGAGCATTGTGAGAAGAAGAGGGAGGAGCAGTGTGAGTAGAGGAGAGAGGAGCATTGTAAGAAGAGAGAGGAGCAGTGTGAGTAGAGGAGAGAGGAACAGTGTGAGTAGAAGAGAGAGGAGCAATGTGAGCAGAGGAGAGAGGATCAGTGTGAGTAGAAGAGGGAGGAGCAGTGTGAGCAGAGGAGAGAGGAGAGAGGAGCAGTGTGAGAAGAAGAGGGAGGAACAGTGTGAGTAGAAGAGAGAGGAGCAATGTGAGCAGAGGAGAGAGGAGCAGTGTGAGTAGAAGAGGGAGGAGCAGTGTGAGCAGAGGAGAGAGGAGAGAGGAGCAGTGTGAGAAGAAGAGGGAGG
>JAOYSI010018260.1:0-36419 GCA_025775065.1 Hiodon alosoides
TTTTATCTCTCTCTCTCTCTCTCTCTCTCTCTCTCTCTCTCTCTCTCTCTCTCTCTCTCTCTCTCTCTCTCTCTCTCCTATCTATACGTTGTTGAGCATAAATATGGTTGGCAGCAAAGGCTGCTATCATTAAAGATCGTTTTCATTTATTAAAAGGACATCAAAATAGATTCCCAGGCAGAACCATGCCCAAACCACTCCCAATAAAACACTAAAGTTATATTCAAAATGCATCACAACTGAAACAAAGCATGACATTGTCAATATTTTAGATGGTTTTTTATCAAGTTGAACTTGATCTTCTTTTGAATTGTTAATTTTGCTTGTTAAAATGCTTTGTAGGATTCTTTGTACTCTACAGCCACATATTTACATCTGATTTGTTAAGACTTACTTTAGTTACAAGAATTATCATTTGTGTTCCATTTTCTTCACTTAATGACTGTAGATAGAAAGGCCATGTCACTATGCCATCTTTGTGATACTTTTGCAGGGGTCAAAGGGAGTGAGTTTTGTCTTCATCTGCATAGTTGGTCTAGAGTACCAACTACTGGTCTGGATATGCACTTTCTTTTTCAAAGTTTGGTATATGTTAGAGATATGATTTAACAAAAAGCTCCTTCCATTACAGAACCATAAATTGTTATTCATATATTTACATATATTTAATTTCTTATACGCTACCAGCAGGTAGGTTTTCGTCCACTCTGAGTTTCTTGATGGGCAGACACTGCCATTCCCCCTTACTTATATCCTATTTGAATAAAATATAGCTCTGATTGCAAACAGAAAAGGTAGGTGGTTCAAAAAGAGTCAAGATAACCTAAATAGTAAATAAAAGAATGGTTCTGAAACGAAACACTTTCTCTTTAAGAAAGCCATAGCCCCCCCTTCAGTCGAGCGGCGGTGTTTTTTTCCATGTAAAGACTTGTCTTGCATAAATTATGTTCATGACGTAGTGAAAAAGGCAAATTTTGTATTAAATTTGCGGGACTTTCCTGCTGAAAGCGCTTTTTTCGGGGCGTACCAAGGTGTTTGGAATTCACCCGAGTTTCAGGTAACGAAGGGGCCATCATTGAATATTAAGAACAGGAGGTTCCACGCGTTGCCAACCCTCTTTATCAATGCAAATACCTCTTTTGTGTGCTGCTACAAGCGCTGACTGCAAGCTGTGAGATGAATTTTTAATTATTCGTCTCTTTAACAAACTGTGGCAAAGCTTTGAAAAGGGGTGTTTCAACAAAAAAAAAAAACTGGAATTTTGTTGGTAAGTTGTTATAGAAATGTTTTTAAAAAGAGAGCTGTATGTATTTGAGGACAAATGACTGAAGGAAAATGAGAGGTTTTTTTGTTAATATGCAATGTTCGTAATTAGCATAATTTATATATTTATGATAAAGAGCATGTGAAATACATAAAATGCTGTCTCTTGGTTTATTGCGATGGCCGTGTGAAGGCTCTACCTGTTTGTAAGGAGTAGAGTTTCGAAATTAGTGCGCGGACATATTATTATTGGGTCTGGACTGGGGTGGCAGGCTGCGAGTCCTGCCGAAGTTTGGACTGATCAGATATTTTTTATGAGAGGGTGGGGGGTCGCGGCGTTGCAAAGAATGTCCCATTGGACGCTATGGTGTGCAAATTCAAACGTTCAACTCTTATGTGTTTTTGTTTCTGCATATTTACTAATGAAACTCACTGAATCGCTTTGTAGGCCCTTACAGGCCGAGTAAAAAAATATAGTCCGAGAACGTCAGTGTAATTTACAATCGTCAGCTTGTCAAAATATAATATATTAGATATGGAAATGTACATCTTCCACACTGGGCATAGAGGAGAAACCTTTTAGTTGTAACTGGCATTCTAATACTAGCTATGTAGCTAGCTTGCTGTGTTGCATTTCCTGTGGCTCGAAGTGTTTGACGTGTCTGCGGCGACTGCAACGTACAATTGCTAACGCGGCTTTACCCAGTTTTCCTCAACACTTAGTCTACACCAGCTCGCTGGGTATAGCTACATAATTCATGAACCGCTGTATTATGTTCGTATGCGTTACGTGAGCTTCTGCATATTGAAATAGACGTGGAACTGCAGGAGTTTAGCTGTCAAATTGATTTGTTTGGGGAATTAAAATGATTGACACTGGGTTTATATAATAAGAGCTTTATTATGTTTAGTAATACATCGTTATTTAGAACTTCGTGATCTTTTCGAAATAGATAACCTCTATTGAGATTTTTCCCATGTTTGTCCTTAATCTATAAAATATTTTTAAAGAGAGAGTAACAATTTAAAATACTTTCCGTAGATCAATAAAAACCTTTGTGTTCTACATACTCGTTGGTCTGTGTATTCATCAGCAATTTTACTTTTAATTTAATTTTACATTTTTGTTACAAGTTTTATAACTTGTAATCTTTAGCCACACACTTGAATCATAGATTGTTTATTTAGATAACTTTGTCAGGATCAGTTACAATAATACTGCCTTATAGGATTCACCTGTGTTGGACAGATAGGACTATGAATAGACTGAGGAGAGGCACGACAGCACATGGTCAATAGGTGTATTTCAATTTTTGTTTATTTACACAGCATACAGGCTTAGTGCTGACTGGGTGCTGCGAGCAGGGGACCATGGACCCAGAGGAGCTCACGCCTCATGAGGGGCCCCTCACCGTGAACGAACAGGTAATAATCCGTGTTATTTCCCTTTGATAATGTCATCTCTTGCTGTCAACCCTCCACTCCACCAAATCGCTCAACCTCGTTTTCCCTATAACCTCCCATTAACTAAATAACTCTTGTTAGGATGCCATAAAGTTAGGGCAGCTGTTTTTCTTAAGAGGTTAGTACTGAAGTGCACTTGTTAGGGTTGCCTTCTGCCAGTGCGTCAATGTCTTGTAAACTCATTGTCAGCTAAAAGCAATGTTTGGTGGGCGTGGGTGGCCTTTGAGGAACCATTGCTTAAGCTTCTCATTGGCTGATGCTGTTATTGTTGTGCTCACCAATCTGTTTATTTTTTTTGTTGTTTTGTTGTTTTTTTGTCATCTTGTGCTAATGTTTGCTTGGCCTTCTCCGTTCTCCTAGCCATTCACTGTCTCACTGCAGAAGTGTTTTTTTCAGTCATTAGGTTCCTGCACTTTGAAATTTCCTGCCAGGGATGACCAGGTATGCACCCTTTCTCTCTCAATGCACTCTCTCCTTTTGTGTTGCTTTCTCTTTCTGCTCTTTCTTTTTGTTTTCCTGATCTTGTGGGATGTGGACACCAGCCTACAACATAGCGTTGAAGTAATGAGGCCTCCTGTTAAGGATTACAATAGCAATAGCAGCGTGTATCATGAGTACGATTTCTGTGGTATCAGTTAAGACCTGGAATTCTCTGATGAACGACAGTGGCATAAATTGAATGCACTGTAAATCGATGTTCAGCTGACTGAAGGAAATGTGTACTTATTTTGTAATTATCCCACCTTCTGTATCTGTCCCCCCCCTGCCACCACCATGCCCCCTCACTCCAACCAACACCACTTTCAATTTAGGTGATTGTGATGTCTAGCCATGAGACAATCCGTGTCCTGGAGGTGGAGGTGGACGCGGCTCTTCCGTCCTCGGGGGCTGATGGGAAGGCAGAGGCTGGGGGTGATGAGGAGGGCAGTCTCACCCTGGACGAGGGAGGCACCCGGGACAGCTCAGTGCAGCCCTGCAACCCTGGAGTAGGAGGTGATAGATCTTAACCTTTCACACACTGATTTTGGCCAGGTTTCCTCGTGTTAAATCAATAGGCCATATCCCACAGCGAGATAGATTTGTGCCATGCAGTTTGAAATCTATAGGTGTTAGACACACTATTCCTGGAGTGGCAGCAGACAACTGGAAAAGGGAACCCCTATTGGCCCGTTTTCCACCTGTACAATTAAAAGTACAGACTAAGCTTCCTTAATGGCTCTTGGTAAAGGTGCAGACTAAACTGAAGTTTGCGGCTCATATAAGTTGCAGATTGTGGCTAGGAGAGCTGCAGTACAGAATTGGTATAATGCCCTAGTGGGTTAAACCAGGGCTTGGGTAGGAGAAAAGAAAGATTTAATTCTGTAAAGTAAATACAAAATGGGGGGGGGGGCATTTCTATCTTAGACTTTTAGTGTGTTATAAACCTCAACAGTTACTCCTGTGTTATGGCTTGTAAATGTCCTTGAGGCACTCAGAAATGTATTCTTAGGTGAAAGTTCTGGTCCTTGGTTGACTTGTTTTGACCAGAACTGATCCTGTAATGCATTTGGGAGGTGTGGACTGGGGTGCTGTAGATATTGACACTAGCTTTATCTGTTAGGGTTGGGTGAGGGAGGACCGCCTGTGGAGGTGGCGGGCCCCGGCCTCCAGTCTTCAGCTCCAGTAGGCCCCATTGCCGTGTCCCTGCCCCAGGCCCAGACAGCCGTTCCAGTCACGGTGCAGGCGTGCCCACAGGTGAGGACCCTTTGTTTTATTGCCGTTTCGCGCACGTCCTCCAAATTTTACCATGCTGCACCGGAATACTGACTTATTTAATTTTAATTCTTTCCCCTTCTTTATCCACACCGGTTTTCATCCCAATTCCCTTGCTTTTCCCGTTCCCCCGTTCGCCATCTTGTGGGCCTTTCCTTTCCCCCTGCCCCTTTCTTTCCCTCGCTCTGCCCCGGCCCCAGGTTCTCACCCAGGAAGGTCTGACCACACTGATGACAGGGGTCATGGCCCAGCCCGGGTCCCTGGGCCAGCCACTCCTCATCCCCATTAGCATGGCAGGCTCCGTGGGCGGCCAGGGGGGACTGGCTGTGCTCACCTTCCCCACGGCCACTGTGGCCACTCTCCCTGGGCTAGCCGCTGCCAGCACGGCGGGGGGCGTCCTCAAATTGCCCTTTGCTGGTCTGCAAGGTGAGACGGCTGACCCGTTTTTGCCGAGCGTTGACACCTTTAACCGTTTGATCTGGTCAATGGGGAGAATACAAAGCAAATTTTCTTGTAATGCAATGGCATCGTGTTATTGCACATTTTTGAATCCTTTAACAGTTTCCTTGCATAGGTTAGGTAAAATTTAATGCTACAAGAAAGTATAGATTCACATTTTGATTGACCGATTGATTAAAATGGGTATATCCAAATTTACTCAACAGGGAATTCATTAAAAAATATTTATTTATCTCTTAATAATTTCTACTGGCTGGTCGGTTTCCCTGGACCTGCCCATATTGGTAAATCAAAGTTGATTACAAAGCATATTTTCTTTTATTGTAAAAACTACTCTTGTTTTTTTCTCACGGCACCCCGAGATTGGCCTACTTGAAATGGGACAATTCCAATTCTGTCTTGTTTTTTGTAATGAGAATAATTTTTTCCCCGCTTCTGATAATATACTCCCAGAATCCTCCCTGTTCTGCAGCCCTGCCTTTTAAATTTTTATTCCCTTTGTTCTGTTCTTTATTAGTATGCATGCTTTTGATTCCTCCATTGAAAATAGTGATGAAATCCCTAGTTAAAAAGAAGAAAATAGATAATTGTCTATTACATCAGAAACAGAAATGTACCAGCAATGGCCTATTGAGTTTCTCATTAGCATTTTGGCTACCCTTTCAAGGGACCGAGGAGAATTATGGACTTTATTAGCCTGTTTGTCTTGTCTGCCTTTCCCAGCCGCCACGGTGTTGAACACAGTCCAGCCTCAACTGCACACGGCTGCACAGACAGTCTTGCAGCCGCAGGTTGCATCTTTGCAGTCGGTGCAGGCGGCCCTGCAGCAGCAGCAGACAACGCAGGCTCAGGTGGCTGTCACTACTCCCACTGCACCCAGGGTCTCGGAACCCAGCGCGTCAGTGGCCACGCTGCAGACAGCAGGATTCTCCATCAACCCTGCCATTGTAAGTGTGTGTGCGTGCGTGCGCGCATTCACTTGTGTTTCTGCATCTTGTCTTGGTGGATTGTCTTATCCTGCGACTGCTAGGCACAGTTAACCAACTGAGAAAGTTAATGGGCTGAGTAACTTTCTCGGAGAAAAACCGTATTGGCCCTCCATGGTTTTAAACCTACGCTGGCGTTTGGGTGAGAAATCCCTGCCTCATGCTTTCCGTCGGTGTTCCTCAGATCAGCGCTGCGTCGCTGGGAGCCCAGCCACAGTTCATCAGCTCGCTGACCACCACTCCTATCATCACCAGTGCCATCTCCGGCATGGCGGGCCTCACCAGCCAGATCATCACCAATGCACAGGGGCAGGTGTGAAGAGAAGTTCACTCTTCGTTTTCTCCCCTGATTTTCAAGTCACTAGATTTCTTAACGGGAGGGAACCCCCAAACATTCTAGAAACCCGGGTTGTCCACAGATTGCCCTGAAGGTTTCTCTCTGCCCCTATGCTCTCTAGGTGATTGGGACTCTTCCCTTCCTGGTTAACCCGGCATCTCTGACTGGCGGGGCGGCGGCAACTTCAGCCCTCCCTTCCCAAGGCCTGCAGATGCAAACGATGTCTCCCCAGCTGGTCCTTAACGCCCAGGGTCAGATCATCGCCACCATTGGGAATGGACCTGCCTCTACCCCCACCTCGGCCACCGTCATTCCTAAGCCCTCTGCGCCTCTAGCCCTCACCAAGGCCACAAATCAGGTAGCGTGCTATCTAATTATTTTATAATCTTTTATAAAGTGGTATAAAGTGGTATATACTCCCCTTCCTCCAAATGAAGTGTATTACATAAACGCCTTACATGTGGATATAGCTGAATATATCTCAACATTGATTATTTGTATGCAAAGTAGAATTATGAGGCTGGGGTGTGACACATTTAATTTGTATCTGGAGCCTGTATTTAGACTCTCCTAACCGACATTCCTCTCTGCCTTCTCTGTGCAAAATCTGTGAAGATTTTCTCTATTTTTATCTGCACTGCAGGGCCAGGTGGTTGCTGTAACTCAGGCCCCTGTGGTCATTGCCCCCCAGCCTTCTGCTGTGAAGAACATCACCTCCCTGTCCTCACCTGTTCCCATCACCTGTGGGGACTCTCCCACTGTGGGCCAGCTCGTCAGCAGTACGCAGTCGCCTTCTACTAACTGTGATTCTCCAGATATTGACACGCATTGCCAAGTCGCTTTCAGAACCCTAGCATTAGAACCTAACCGATTTCTCTTCCTCATCCCCCTCAGAGCCCCAACAGGGGGCCTCGGATGAGGAGGGCATTAATCTGGAAGAAATCCGGGAATTTGCGAAGAACTTCAAAATTCGTCGCCTTTCCTTGGGGCTGACACAGACACAAGTGGGGCAAGCTCTAACTGCTACGGAGGGGCCGGCCTACAGCCAATCAGCCATATGCAGGTGAGATTATTTGCTAGCGAGCAAGCACCGGGCAAACTTATACCGTTCAATAAATCAAATTTCATCCAAACTGAGTTTTATGATTGGCTATTATCCAGGAGTAGATTACATGCTATTGGCATTGGTGCAGTACCCCTCTTCGGTTTCAATGCTATGAGGACCGTTTAAATACGGAGTTAAGAACATTATTTTTAGACCATACTGGGAGTCAAAACATTTTTAGCTATCCATCTCAGTTATTCCCTCCTCCTGTGATCAAAAAAACAACGTTGTTTGCAGGTTTGAGAAGCTGGACATCACGCCCAAAAGCGCCCAGAAGCTGAAGCCTGTTCTGGAAAAGTGGCTGGCTGAGGCAGAGCTGTGGAACCAGAAAGGACAGCAAAACCTGATGGAGTTTGTCGGCGGCGAGCCCTCCAAGAAGCGCAAACGCCGCACCAGCTTCACGCCGCAAGCCATCGAGGTGCTCAACACCTACTTTGAGAAGAACGCCCTCCCCACTGGCCAGGAGATCACAGAGATCGCCAAAGAGCTCAACTACGACCGCGAGGTGGTTCGTGTGTGGTTCTGCAACCGGCGCCAGACCCTGAAGAACACCAGTAAGATCAACGTGTTCCAGATCCAGTAACAGAGACTGGGGATCTGCAGGGCTGCTGAAGGGATCAGAATTTAGAACACGAAGGACTGGAAGGTTCCCTAGGGAGGGAAGAACCTGTAATGGCTCTGATTGGTTATTGGGCAAGATACAGTATCTCCCCCCCCCAACTTTTATTGTACATACCTTCAAATACCCCAGTCGGTCCTGAATATTAATGTAAAACAGACTGTGTTTGGTCAACTGGATTAATATGCCAATCGCTTCCTTGCTCTCCAATATAAAGAAACTGGGATGCTGAAATCAGATGTTTATGTAAATCGTGGACGGCTTAAAAATGGCCAAGGTTGAAGAACCCGAAGAACTTTCCCGCTGCAAAGACTGGGAATTTTAATCTTATGTATACATTTGGTATGTTTCCCCTTCTCACATCAGTTTCGTCCTGGGTGTATCACATCGGACAATCATACGGTTTTGAGCTCTTTAAGATCAGAATGGTGCATGCCCTTGTTATGTGTGGTACAATTTCATTTAGTTTAAATTCCGTAGGATTAGTTCATGAAGCAAATGGTAGAGATCTATTGTTTTAAATAGAAAACTTGTGGCAATTAGAAACCAGCAAAATCCTGAAGGCTATGCTCAGTTCCCTGTTGTGTTGACTTAGCCACGGTGCTTGCAATATGAGGAATCTCACTAACAGAAGAAGGTTGTGATCATACAGATTTAGCTCAACAGTTACTGTGTAACTAAATGAATTGTATTGTATGTCTGGAGAGTGATTGGATCAACCATAAACAATGGCAAAGGCTCCGATTGTTGGTATAAATGACCTAGCAACTGTATGGAAAAATGAAGTAAACAATAGGTTCCATCTAAACGTGCTGCCTTGTTAGTCGAAGTTTAAAAAAAAAAAAAGTAAAAAAAAAAAAACATGGGTCTTGGTGTTTCAAACAGATATGAATGCACATTTTTTAGTTGTCATTTTATTTTCTGATTTAGAGTTGAAGATGTTAAAGAATTTCTGATTTACTCTCTCGTGTCTAATCCCCTTAAAACTGCACATTTTGGCTGTAAGCAAAACCCAAGTTAAGCAAAAATGTATTTGCTTTTGTGCTTGCTGGCCCTGCATGGTCAATGGTAGATGCGGCTATACACGGGTAACTACCAAATTGAGTTTTTAAAATTCCACGCCACCCCCATTACAGTTTAAATGTGTTTGTCGCATTTAAGACCTCCCACAGCCTTGTACAGAACCAAGCCCTCCTAATCTCATCCCTGAAAACCAATTCAGCTGCATTTTCAGTTTGATCCCAGGAAAACATTTTTATAAATGCAAAGATTCTATAGCTGGCAGAAAGAGGTTGGGGGGGTTCAACTATGCCCCCCCCTTTTTTGTATGTTAACTAAGCAAATACTAAATGGGCAGTATTTTACTAAATAAAATCCAGATTCAATGCAAGTACAACTTAAGTCTATTTTTAGATGGCAGGGGGCGATTGAGAAGAATCTTCAAAAAGACAAAGATTGTCACAGGAAGTGCCGTATAATAATATATAATGGCTGTCGTAAAGCTCTTTTGGTAGGTGCTAATCAATATTTAGCCAGAGACATATTTTAATGGGTCATTGCGTGTGAATTCTTTTTCACACATTTTCACAAGTTATCTCCTTGGAGAAATGTAATTGCGTTTGAAAATCTATAAGATTAAATGTAATTACGTCTAAATATTTTAAAATAAGTCCCTCAGTGTGCATCTTTAAATCCAAATGTCTGCTTTTTTTCTGTTGATTTTAGTTTTTTTTTCTTATTTCAATGTCTCTGCAATAATGTGTCTGAGTTGCATGTCATCTTCCCATACTTGTGATATACTTTGCTAATATGATGTTATCTGATTAATTATTTTACTTTTTTGGTGTGCTGTCATTCATTTACTGTCAACCATGTTTTGATAATTGTTATGCACTTCTTATGTTAAGCCTTTTTTTTAAATGATGGATTTAAATATCTTAGTTTAAAAGTTGAACTAAACGGCATTCTCTTCTGCACCCAGTGTTGTCTATACTGAGTATTGAAGGGGAATTACTTTTCATGGATTAAAGCTGTTTTTTTTTTAAAGGTTCTTAAATCTATGATTGAGAATTGGTTCTGACATTAACTGTAGAACCTGAATCTTACCTTCCTGGATCATTAGTATTTCTACTCCATGTGGGGGGGGGGGGGGTTGGGACACACACGCTTTGCTTAAACATTTTTGCTTCACACTGCATTTAAGTCCAAATGTGCAAACAGCGGGCACGGTTTTTGTTGTTCTAAACGGAATGCTATCGTATTCCGGAAGTCCGGTGCTTCAGAATCACTTCTCAATTATAGATTTTATCAATCTGATGCATAACATAAAAATCTGTCTGTCGAGGATTTAGTGTTATCGGATTATGCAGATTTATTTCTTTTTCCTTGTGATTGTACTTTACTTTTTACATTATAAAACCTGAAAAGGCGTAATCATAATTTTCCAGATGTAAGCTTTTATATTTAAAAATGAGAGAATTTGATACTAAAAAGCAGAAACGACCTGTTTTAAATGCCAAACCTTTAAAGGATGCTCCACAAAAATAAGTTTGATGCATCTGCTCTTTGTGCTGTGGGACATTTTGAGAAATTGTGCAATATATGCAGTTGTCTACATCGTCAGAGAGGAACAGCAGGTCACAATAACAATCTTGGTTCATGATTTTAGTTTACTAAAAAAGCTTTTTGGCTTATTGCTAGACATTTGTACTCATTTGGGTTGTTTCACAGAACACATTACAAGAGCTATTTTATAGGCATGGAACAACCTAGCAGGTTTGGTTTTTGGTGGACTGTTGTTTTAAGGAGGCATTGTGAACACATTGTTTTTTTATTAATTGCTATTGTATCATAATTGTGGTATTGAGGTAATCAAAATAACCCATTTAATTTAACTAAATATTTTATTGTCCTCTGCTATCATGTGTTTTGTGTTTTATCTTCTCTTGAGAACAAAGTTTAACCTGAACGTCCTTATAAGCTACAAACCCAGTATTCGTAATTACGTCGTGCGGCAACAGATGAGAGGAAGAGGGCAACTAAATTATGCTTACAAAAAGTTTACATATTGTCTACAAATTGAAGAACCTTTTTTCAACTGACAGTTGATTATCTTGTAAAATTAAAAAAATTGCTTATGTACATTTTAGTGAAAACCAGGCACATATATATAATTCAATAAAACTGCATAAAGCAAATTATTCTGTTATGTACTGACTAATATTTTAACGGGAAGAATCTTATGGTCTTTCACAATGTTAAAATGCAAAGTGCCTTGAGCCCATAGTCAGCATTATTCTATTTTTAATGCATTATTTTAGCTTAATAAGCAGTTTAGACACGGGGTTTATGGTTAATGTGACTGAAAAAAGACCCCTAATCAACCTGGGCAGGATGTTGTACTTTAGCTGACTGTCAGACAATAAAACGAAAAACATGTCTCATACACGCCATGCCAGGAAAGTGCAAACCAGAGTTTCTCACACATTTCTTCTTCTTCTTTACGGATGATCATTTACAAAATGCATTATATTTTAATGGAGAAGTTATAAAGAAAGCTTCTTGGTGGGCTGTGCTACCGCTCCTCAACTTGTAAACAGGTTTGTGTTGCGTAAAAGTGCCTTGATCCGTGGTCTGCTGGGAGTTACTGCCCTGGTTTGCTGTTACTGGTTTCTCTTTTCTCCCTCGCTGTTAACTGAATGAGCTCTGAATCAATTACAAGACCTTTATTTCTTTGTTTATTTTTTTTTGCTTATATAACAATGTTGTGGATTTCAGCTGGTTCGGCTCCTGTGACTCCTCAGATGTGTCTTGAGGCCTGCACTTTTGCCCACTGCTGCTCACCCTCTATTCCAGGTCAATGGCCTCCCTCAGCGTGGGTTTTTAAAGATTCCTCACAGATGCTTCCTTGCTCGGTAGATGTCTCCTCCTACATGACTGCCACTCGACTCTAGGTCAAAAACACCAAATCCACCTCTGTGTCCTCATTTAATTAAATTTGCCTGTGGCTCAAAACTAGGGTGATGACAAAGTGTGGTGGTGGTGGTGGTGGTAATGGAAAACACAATATTCATTCAATTGGGGCAATTCTGTCAATATAAAGTAACGCATTACAGCCAGATCCTCCAAATTTTGTCCAGCTTTTAACAATATCAATATAGATGTTAGTTTCCTGTGTCTCTTAGTCACTTCTGTCTTGCTGTATTCTGCATATTCTCCCTGGATAATGCTAGTTTTATAGTCTGCAACTAATGCCTACTCTTGATAACTACACTCAGAGGCCAGTTTATTAGGTACACATTTAGTACCGGTTTGGATCCCCATTGGCCTCCAGAAAAGTGAATTCTTCAGGGCATGGGTTCCACAAGATGATGGGAACTTTCTACAGGGATGTTGGTCCATGCTGACTCAGTGGCATCACACAGTGTCTGCGGATTGGACGGCAGTAAACACATGCTCCGACTAGCCCGTTCAATCCCAAAGATGCTCTGTTAGGTTGAGATCTGGGGTCTGCACATGCCACTTAAGTAAACTGCGCATGCTGTTATGATCCTGGGACCATTCTGAGGCAATATGTGCTTTGTGACATATTGCATTATCCTGCCGGAAGTATACATGTGATGAAGGGTAAACTGTAGTCCAATACACTGGCGTTCAAACATGCTCAATTGATATGAAGGGACCTAGCATGTGCTGAGAAACATTCCCACAACCTTACACAACCACCACTGTCCAGTATCGTTGACACCTTCCCCATGGAGAAGTTTTGCTGTGGCATTTTCTGCAAATAGTTCCACCACATTTGTGGTGACAGTCCACCAAAAGAAGGGGAATACCTGTATAGTGGATGTTAGATTTTTTTTTTTTCCAGTAAAATTTAATTATTTAATTATTTTCTTTTTCAAAGTGAATTTATACATATTTATTGTATATATTCGTATGTTGCAATGTCATTCGTATCACTTATCATATTGTATATAGTTATGTAGCTGTATTGTTTACTTGAATTTGTACTGAAAAATGTTAGATTTTAATTTGGCAAATGTAAATTAAATAATATTTGATCAAATAAGCCTTCCTATTTTTGTTGCAGTAAAATTCATATCAAAACCGAATTGCAATCCCCTATTAATGTTTTTAAAATCTTGACTCCAGCTACCTGTGCTGCTGTTACTGACAGCCCCTTGTAAATTAGAAATTTCGACCTTGACCCCAAATGAAAAATGTTTTGGGTAAATAACATTTAGGGTAAGATGGGTGGACAAATTTTAGACGATTCAGACCTTCCTGTAGAAAGTTTTAAGGGATGTAATTTTCTCCCTTTGAATAAATTGCATTATAGCGGTTACTATTAGAATATTTATTTAATACATATTAATTACATATTGAGTTTGGTGATTGGGGGATGTTGATTTTAAAAGTTATGTATGAGTCTGTGCGATATGTTTCAGCAGCTCCACTGCATGTTAGCCACCTTTATGTCCAACATGACATGCTAAACCACGCTTGTGGTATTAACGTAGCCGTTTTATTGAATGAGAGAACTAATAGGCTGTAGCTGGTATATGTGGTTTTATATGACTGAATCCTGAGCTGGTTACTCTGTGCGGCCTAACCTAGACTGGGTCGTAACATGGGTGTTAACTGAGAGTAACAGAATAACAACAGTGTTCATTGAAAGGTGATTTATATTGTATAAATTATATTTATTTATTAAATATGGTCTTATTGCTTGATTTAAACCTGTTGTAGTCCGACTCCGGGATGAAGGTTTACTGAATGACCATTTCGTGTAAAAAAATGTAATTAATTTTTTGTTAAAATACACATCGCGATCTCTAGATTGGTCTGTGTTTTAAATGGTTTCAGAATACAATATTGCCAAATATAATGAAACCCTGAAGATACTATGATTATTAATTCAATATCATAAAATTTGTATTATTGGCCTTTGAAATCAAGTAAAGCAATCCTAACATCAAGAAGAAGATATGTGATATTTCAGCACAACAATGCATTCAGAAAGGCCCTGTCTTCCTCCATACATCACTCCCCAACACTGTTGTAAATCACCTTGTTACTCCCTTCCACTACAGCAATGCGGGGCCTGCCGGCTTTGGCACCGACTACTCGGCTACCAGATATAATCAGAACGTCTGGGTCTGTAACATTCCATCAAAATATTATTTGTAAATTCACCATGTAATATGTACCCCTAGTGGTCAAATATTTTAGTCCTTTAAGGTTTGCAAGCTGGTTCAAGCCCCACCCCAGCTGTATCCTTATGCGAAGTATTGCTTCAGTAAATATCCAGCTGTGTAAGTAGAGGAATGTTGAAATCAAAAATGTCAAGCTTCTAAGCAACATTATAGTACCTTTTTTTAGTAGCACTTCGTGCTTGTGTATAGTTTGATATTGTTATTTTGCATCTCCTCGGTGCTCTTGGGTAATGGTGTGTGACTTTGGAACGCAATCAAAAGCTCTCTCGGTGGCAGGGTTCACTCCAGTACAGCAGGTGGTGATCATGATGAACCTTGTACTCGCCAGAAAATATGCCGAGGAAGAAGATTGCGGATATTACGGAAACTAGCAACGAACTGATAAACACGGGAAACAGATTTTCTTTATCGTTTAGGTATTTTCGTGCTGCAATTTATTTAATCACAAAATTGAGCACCTAACTTTGCGCTCGATATTTTATTGCGGCGTTATCTACTGCTAGTTGTACACTGGCGCTTCAGCTGGTGTTTTCTAGTTGTTTATGTTCTCACGAAGACGAGGGATTGAGAGATGTGCAGAAAAAGGTAACCGTTTTAAATCAACGTACTCCTTCGTATAACGAGTCCCTTTTAAAAGGTTCAAAATCTATCAAATTAGAGATTAAATCTTTTTAACTTTTTTTGTGTATTTTGCTTGTTTTTTCTTCTTAAAAGTGCTCAGTTATATAGTGATCCAATACTTTGATTGCTTTTGTCGTCTTAATGGCTAGGTATGTATTATACACGACTGCTGATGGGATGGGAATTATTTTTAAAGCGTTGATAATTGGCTAGCAAGTAACTGCTAGCGGGTAAGGTGCATTTATAACTCTTTATGCCAGCCAAATGTAATATTGTTAATACCTAATATTCTATTAAATACTTTTTATTGACACCGAATTGTTTGCCTAGCGGTGGGCGTGTTTGCATATAATTTATAAGTTCGTTATAAACAGACTAAATAGTGATAGGGCAGCTAGCGAGCTAGCTCATTCTTTTATACATTTTGAAGTGTCTCAATATTTCTTTCATTTAGGTAAAGACTGCAATAGATTCTAATTTAAAGTTGGACTGTTCCGAAAGGTCTAACCTTTTAAATTCGATTCAAACTGGACCTGTGACACTCCACGTGTCGTAGTAGCCATGGCGTGGGCTCTGAAGTTACCGCTTGCGGATGAGGTGATCGAGTCAGGTCTGGTCCAGGACTTCGATGCGAGTCTCTCCGGCATTGGACAGGAGCTTGGAGCCGGAGCATACAGCATGAGGTACGATGTGGGTAGGGGATTTTATATACGTCCATTAATGTTGCTTGTGTATATACGGAAAGACAGCAGTTTGAAATGTATCTTCTAAATCATAATGAAAATACGAGATTAGCTTCACTTAATGCAATGTTTTCCTAAATTAATGAGTTGGTAACTCTTTGTTGGTTTGTGGTAAGAAAGGGCTTGGGGTTAAGATCATTTTTGTTCAGCGATCTGGTTTTTAAGGCACCTTCTTTCTGCAGGCTAGCATGGGGTTGGTTCTCCGTTGGTCAGACCAGATTTTAAATGTCATGACCGTGTTTACAGTACACTTAGAATCCGAGCCCCGGAACATAGAGTACGTAACCTTATCTGCACGCTGGAGCTGGAAGAAAAAAAACCGCTTGCTTCTTTCAGTCTGGAAAAAAAAAATGAAATAAGGGTGACCTATCCTTATGGGAAAGTTTAACTTTTAACTCAATCCTCTTGTGCAACATTTTCAAAAACTGTGCTACCTTTCAGTCTCAGTGTCAGGTGAAAAATGGCCCTGTAAGATAAGGGACTAGTATATCACTGTTAGCCATGTATTGTGGATGGCTGCAACCGGGATGGGTGTGTCATCAAATTGGTTTGTCTAATTAGTTTATGCTTGCTTCTCTGGGGCTTACATTTGCCGCCAAGGTGAATGCTGATCAATTTTTCTGTAAAGAATCTTTAAATGAAAAGCCAGAAAGCACAAAAAGTTGCTTGTTACATGCCTCTCTATAGATTATTCGTTTTAAATTAGACATTTTTTATTATTTTTTTTAAATTCTTGTTGGTGTTTTGTCTTTGAGTGAAAACTTATTTGGGTTTGAGAGCAGTGTAGAAAGTGAACTTGTGGTCAATCTTTAATGTCTACAGCCCTCTATCTCTGCATTGCTGTGGGCTGGGTTGCTACTGGAACATAATTTTGAAGTGCTGGGCTTATTGAATCCTGCAAATTCCTGTGTTGTAAGGCAGCACAGAGAGGAACAGTGCTAGTTGTATTTGCGTTGCCTTGGTTGTTTCCTCGGAAACCAGGGGGATGGAAGAATGCTGAATGCTATAAAACTCTCCACTTTAGTTCCAGTCCCATGTCCCCAAATTCCAAATGTCCATCTGATTTTATATAACCCTGTTGATGGTTAAGTACTTAACAAATGCCTTGGTTACTTGGGTCAACAGTGTTTTGACGCATAGCACTTTTGCAGGCCTGTCTAAAATTCTGTCTGCCAATGTTAGTTTATCTAGCCTTAGGTCTGGGAAATTGCTTCAGAATAACAGGGTACAAATTTATAAGCCTCATTGTTCTTGCACTAAAAGGCAAAGTTAAGCACTGTGTGTAATCCCTTGATTTCACTTCACAGACCCCTGCTGTAAAGCCTTGTGAGCATACTTTCCCCCCTCCCTGTTAGTCCAAAAGTTTTCTAGAGGTTATGACTTCTGCTTAAATATTTTCTTGTATTGTTTCTGGAAAGGGTTTTAAAACCTTCTCTCATGGCTATTTTAGCTGGTGGTCTGACCTGTATTGAATCCTTAGTTGCGTATTTGTTCTGATAATCTGTTAGATTCTGACTGAACGAGCGTTATGTGCTGTCACCGTTGGGAATATGTGTTCCGTGCAGCGTCATCCTGTATTGTTGTGTGTTACTTTATGGGCTGATACAGGCCCTGTTTGGCCTGTTATGGAGGTCATGTGTTTCACATCTGTGCGCCCTTGCTGGTCTTGTGTGTATGTGTGCGTTGCATGGTATGTCATAGCAAAATAGGGGAATGAATTACACGCTATGCCATCTCATGACGTCAATAAAGTGTTTCCTGGAGCCACTTTCTCCCTTGATGTAGTACTTAATTTTTCTTTTTTTATATATTACATTTTTTTTATAGTGATGTACTAGCCCTCCCCATCTTCAAGCAAGAGGAGTCAAACTTACCCCCTGACAATGAGAACAAGATCCTGCCTTTCCAGTATGTGCTGTGTGCTGCCACTTCCCCCGCGGTCAAGCTGCACGATGAGACCCTCACCTACCTCAACCAAGGTCAGTCCCGGTGGCTCCGTTTGCCCGCTTCCTCTGCTCTCGCCATGTGATGTCAGGAGCGGGACCCATGTCTCGCCCTTGGTGGGCCTGTGCGTTGTACCACTACGTCTCGAGATGGGTCACGGCGTCAGCACCGCTGTGGGATGGACCCGAGAGTCAAGTTTACCCCCTTCCCTGCTGGTGGGTCTGCAGTGTGCTCCTGGCGGTAACCAGGCATTTCTGCGTGTCGCTTGCAGGGCAATCTTACGAAATTCGAATGCTGGACAATCGGAAAATGGGAGAACTCCCCGAGATCACTGGTAAAATGGTGAAGGTATGTGCTGGGTATTGTCTGAGCTGGCAGGGATCAATCCAGGGAGAGCGGATGTGTATGGGCGGGTTCCCGTACTGTCATAATTGTTGTAATTAATCCCCGGAGCATGCTTGTCTACCAATTTCCCAACAATAACAATCCCCAATGTCCAGTGGGTCTATGGATGCCATGCTAGTGCTGTACTCGCAATTACCCAGGCGATCTCCTTCATTTCTGTGGCAAGATTTCAGGCTTTAATGGTCATCGTGCTAATTTTCTAATATGTTAAAGTTGCTAATTGACCTGGGCTACCTGGTCTCTGCCCCCAGAGCATCATACGTGTGGTCTTTCACGACCGGCGCCTGCAGTACACAGAGCACCAGCAGCTGGAGGGCTGGCGCTGGAACCGGCCCGGGGACCGCATCCTCGACCTGGGTGAGTTCCGGGCGCAGTGGTTTGACCGGGACAGGGGGTCCCGAGAGTGGCGTTTGAGTCTGTGCCCCCTTCCCTGCAGACATCCCCATGTCGGTCGGCATGACCGACCCCAGAGCCAATCCCACGCAACTCAACACTGTGGAGTTTCTGTGGGACCCGTCGAAGAGGACCTCCGTCTTCATCCAGGTACCCCATCCGCGTCTGGGCTGACGCCAGTCCTTTGTTCTTGTGAAATCTCAAGTCTCTAACTGGGGATAATGTTGCATATCAAATAAGCACGTATATTTTCAATGGCAGCTGTATAGCATGTGTTGACTTTGAATGTTTAAATTAATTTGTTATACACAAAGCTCATGCACTGAAGAGCAAAATATTTACCTTGCCCTTAGATTTATGAGTTAATATAAATACGCATTGATATACTTGTTATGAAAAGTGGTTCCTCTTCAGGGCTGGGTAAACAGGACTTTTGTTTATATCTATAGTAAGTGTTGTGGTGCGTTCACCCCGCGTTTTAATTTAACCCTCTTATCTAAACGTTGACTTAACTTGTCAGTATTTTTAGAATTAGTTGGGGGCCGGGTATATATTTTGGAATTTGCTTGTGAATTAATTTAATGGCCATTGTTGGAAGGTTTCAGTATGGCATACGTAGCCTAATTAAGATTGAATTCTGCTACCAATTGGATGTTAATTCACTCATGGCAAATAATTTATTTGATGGAAATGACAGAGCAAGTTAACCAGAGACCAATGTTTGTGTCAAGCTCTCTAGCTTAGTGCTAAGTTTTGTAGGTTTGTAACTTAGCTAGTACTGCAGGTGTTATTTTGATGTGAGGGCTCTGGCACTGTGTGTTGAGTAAGGGACACTGGGATTCGATGGCATGTCAGCACATTGTTGTTACACGATACCTGTGTGCTGATTTATAATGTTCCCCAAATGTGGAATTACTGTTCTAATTCACAGTATGCAAAATAGTTGGCTGGATTATACAATACAGTGATGTGTTTGTCACAGTACCTACTACTGTGTTGGGAATTCACTGATGTTAGTTGAACTTCTAACTGGCTTTGTAGCTTACATACAGTGCCTTGCAAAACTATTCAGACCCCTGAACATTTCTCTCAAATTACTAAGTTACATTGAAATTTCATTCTGTTTTTATCCTCCATTTTAAAACGCTAAAACAAAAAACAGATTAACAGAAATGGGTTGTTTGCACAAGTATTCATGTTTCCTGTATTCAAGTTCCTGTCACGTTTTTGGATAAGAACCCAAGGATTGGTCAGACTGTGAATCTGTAGGAAAATTAAGACCAAAGAGCATTCTACAGAAGTTTGAGATAAAGTAATTCATTTGCATAGGTTACGAAAAGTTTTCCAGAAAGGACCGTGACCCAGCTGCGACGTGGGGACAGTTTTCGTAGATAATATTAGAGTTTTAGCCAAAATGCTATGTCTGGCGCAAACCTAACACTGCCAATGCCACAAGATTCACCATCCTTACAGTGAAGTATGGTGGTGTTAGCATCATGTTGTGGGTATACTTCTCATCAGCAAAGACTGGGCATCTTGTCAGAATGGATATCACAAAATACAGGGAAATGGTGCAAGAGAACCAGTTTCATACCACTAAAAAGTTCAAGCTTGGTAGGAAATTCGCCTTTCAGCAGGACTATGATCCCAAGAACACAATAAAAGTAACTTTTGAGTGGCTCAAGAACAAAACAATCCCAATCAATGTGTCATCCAACCAACCTGGTCCAAAATCACTCTCTAAAAAAGCTGGTACGTACTTATCCTAAAATACTTCATGCTGTTATTTCAGTGAAAGGTGGCTCTACTAAGTATTAATTTGTTTGGGTTGAATACTTATGCAAGCAACATGTTTCTATTAAAAAAAAAATTTATTAAAATATTTCCCATCATTAAACTACGTCGTCTTAGTGTAATTTATGTTGAGTTTCAGTTTTTTAAAATGAATGATCTAATAGAACGAAATTTCAAAGTACCATTCTCAACGACTTAATATGAGAAAATTGGGCAGGGGTCTCAATACGTTTTGCAAAGCACTGTATGTATGTTGTATGTAACAAACGTTAGCAAAAAGCAGATGAACGTGTAGCACTCGCTGTGTCTAAGCGAGTTAGCCAGCGTAATGAGAAACTGAAGCGGCAAGCCTCTCGTATCCTGTTCGTGGTCAGTTGCTAGGGGCCTCTGCTTTTTAGAAGCATAACGGCGTGATATTATGGAGGAGTTTTAAAGCGCGTTTCTTTCAGCTAGCTTGTATCACCCAGTCAAGTCATAGACGGCATATTTTCTGCAAATTGCTTGTCACACCTGGTGCTCCTAAAAAGTATTATTTTTTTTGTAGGTGCTGGTATAAGAACGCAAGTGTCCAAGTGTAGAGCTCTAAAGAGCTTCTGCTAAACAAAAGTGTGAACGGGATGTGTGTGCGTGAGAGGAGAGTGGCTGAATAAACTCGCCTGCATTTCTGCGGCGTCTCTCTCTCTCGACTTCGGGGTTTGTTTTATTTATTTCATCTTTGCTCCTTCAAAAAATTGTGAATTCTTGCCTGACGAAACCGTAGAAACCGGTTGTCTCCTGTAATGTTTTAAATGAAGCAGTCGGTGATGGTCAGGAAATCGCAACCTTAAGACCAGCTATTTATTTATTTATTTATTTATTTATTTATTTATTTATTGGCAACTACAAGCAAAGTTTTTGCCCGCCAGGGACATATTTTGCTCCCAGTTGGCAGGTGGCAAATGTGTTTTGCCCTCCCTGTATATGTAGGCTCTAGTTTTTATATCGAGGACGAGGAGAGTAAAGGCGCCTGTGTGAACGATGCCCTCTCTCCAGGTGCACTGCATTAGCACGGAGTTCACCATGCGCAAGCACGGCGGGGAGAAGGGCGTGCCCTTCCGCATCCAGATCGACACCTTCAAGGAGAACCGGGGCGGCGAGTACACCGAGCACCTGCACTCCGCCAGCTGCCAGTTCAAAGTATTTAAGGTGAGCGGGGCGGGGCGGGCCGGGCCGGTTTCTGGTGCCCGGAACCCGTGACGTGCCTTGTGACGGGTCTGAACGTACGTTCTCCCGCCCTTGCCGGCAGCCCAAAGGCGCGGACCGGAAGCAGAAAACGGACCGGGAGAAGATGGAGAAGCGCGCGCCGCAGGAGAAGGAGAAATACCAGCCGTCTTACGAAACCACCATCCTGACTGAGGTCTGAGTCTGGCAGGCAGGAGAGGCAAGGAGCACTGAGGGTGGTTGAGGAGATTGCGAGTCAGCAGGGGAGAGGTCTAGACAGTTAGGGGGACGGTGGAAGAAGAATGGAAAGGTAACTGCCTGTACACTCTCTCTCTTACTTTTGTCAACAGGAGTAGGGTAGCAGAAATATATCATGTTTGATGTGTAAAGGAATATCCCTTGTTTGTGGTTATTTGAGAACTAGTTAACGGGTAGGTTTTTTTTTTTTTAAATTGTTGAAGTTTTTTTAATCCACTTTGCAGATGCAGAATGTTAACGTTAAAGGAAAAAATCCCTCATTACACTGTAATTGTTATAGAATAATTTGAGTGATTATTATAGAAACAAAATGGGTTTTGATTATCGCACCAGCAATATGATGGGGAAAGAGATTTGATTTTAATACAGAGCTCATTCAGGAACTAATCTGGATTGGAAACCACCTTTTGGTGCCAATGAAGAAATCGGTACAGGCATTTCAAAGCACTTTCAGTTTAGCCATCCAGTGACTGTCGCAATGTGGGCATTCAGATGGAGAACCAAGGTTACACCTGAAACGGTATTTGATATCACTGTTTATGTATTTAACAGTTACCCCAAAACATATTATTAGCAGCTGAGGGGTACATTTTCCATTTATTTTGATAGGAAGGTTTTCCTGGACTTAAGGTCCTGTTCATGTTTTTTAGATATCGCTCTCTTAGGCTTGGGGTTCCCATTGCTGCTCTTGCTCTTGGAAGATCACCATCCAGGAGGGTAGCCATTCTCTTCAAATAGCCATCAATCTCAATGCTGTTCAATTTGGGCAGTTATTAGCTGATTTGAATTTCGGCTGAAATAACGAACCACGCCAGTGGGTCCTCCGAGATCTGGATTGGGAACAGTACTTCAGGATTAGGCAGTTCTTTTTCCTCTGGTTTCATTGGCAAAGCCATATTGTTATATGAGTAAAGTCAAATTAGATCGTGCCCAAGAAAGAGCCTTGTGGGAGACTGCCTTTGTCATAAAGTTACGGGAATCTTACTATATTCAGTCAAACCCTGAGATATGTATGAAATTACTAATAAGATTCAGAAGAGAGGGTTTAAAACTTTTTAGTCAGAAAGTGAAGACCTTGATATTAGGCCCTTTGACACTTCATGCAGTGGAGTCTGTGAAGCATGATTGTAGAGGTGATAGAGGTGTCTTTCTCTGCAGTGCTCTCCTTGGCCAGAGGTCACCTATGTCAACAACTCTCCCTCTCCTGGCTTTAACAGCTCACACAACACTTTCCCAGTGGGAGAAAGGTAGGTCACCACTACATTAATCATCATTTGAAAAATTAAATACAGAGAGAACCAAAATTAGGATTCCCTCATTGAGGTATGAGGCATTTCGTCTCGACTGCTACGAGTCACCACATGCGGGGAGGGTGAGGAAATACAACTGGTCTCCTACAATTCTAGTTGCCTTTGAGCCATCAGTTAGTTTTACGTGTGTCTCTCAACGGTACCCTGCCAATTTCACCCGTTTATTAAGCGTGCCTATGCACAAAAACCATGCGTGTCAGCGTTTATGAAAACAGAATTTGGCGTACGACTACGAACACATTCCCACGTCAGCTCTAGACCATGCGTACAAACGTTCTAAAGAGAAAAACGATGTGGGTGAAATAGACACAAACTTGCCGGACAAGAAATCGCAATTCTCATTTTTTTTGAGCGCACCTGCGCGTTTGTTAATGATGATAATTTCTTCTTCAAGTTCTGACCGCACAACTTCATTCATTCGAAGTACAATTCTCTATACTGTATTATAGCACATCCACCATAAAAATACTGGCATATTTATGCTATTGCTGTTGGAAGTACAAAGTCTATCAAGCAATTTACACTGTACAATACATTTTCACTACTCGGTCAAGTCAATTTCCAATTCCTTGAAGTAGGTATCTCTACTAATATATTCAAGTATTGTCCTGGCGGTTATACCTATATGACTTGGTTTGGCGTAACTTGCTGAAGTGGCGTTTCTTTGTTCTTTTCATTGTTTCCATTCCGACGATTTCTCTCAATCCAGCTACTCTACGCAAAGTTTAGGGTGTTGATCCTGGGCGGAGATTGAAGCTCACTCACATGCAAACAATTTTGGGATGAGTTCTGATTGGAAACATGCGTACTTGCAGTGTACACCACGTGTATTAATCCTTGCATACGCAGAGTTTTCCTACGTACGCTACCATATAGCATGAAATAAAGGCCAGATTTTTATTAATGAGGCCCCAGGACTGCTGCTGTGACATGACCTGGATTCGAACCTGCGAACTCGTAAAGCTCAGGCGTGCGCTTTTATACACTTTGGCCAGAGGGTAACCAGAGATTAACTTTTAATTAATTTATTTTTTCCCCCTCCGGCATCTGTTGCATTGTAATAAGGGTGCTGCTGGTATCAGGTGATCCATTTTCATTTTGTCTCGTTCTCCTAGTAACGGTTCTCCCAAAAACCAGCCAGAACCCGCTGTGCAAGTAGCAGATGTGAGTACCCGTCCTGTGTGGCATTCCCTGTGGTCTGCAGCCTGGTTTGCGATACCGCTCTCAATTTTCTTATGAGGAACAGCAGTCAAAGGAGGTCGATGGTGGTTTTTTATTTTTATTTTCATCAACCAATTATCTGGATTTTATTAAAATGCACTAAAACTGGTTTGTCAAGATTGGTAGTGCTGTGTCTTTCATAGATTATGGTACCTACCTTATGAATGCTGTCTTAATTATAATATAGCCTGACAAAATACATAGCCAAAAGAATGTGGACACCTGCTCATCAAAAATCTCATTCCAAATTCATGGGCGTTGATGTTGAGTTGGTACCCTCCTTTACTGTTAAAACAACCTGCACCCTTTGACTTTGAACTAGAACTTAGTGAGGTCGGGTGCTGATTTTGGGTGTTTAGGTCTGGCTCATTGGTCTTCCACACGGGTCTCGACAAGCCATTTCTGTATGGACCTCGCTTTTTGCATGGGGGCATGGTCGTGCTGAAACAGGAAAGGGTCTTTCACAAAGTCAGAAGCACAGAATTGTCTAGAATGTCGTTGCATGCTATAGCCAAAGCGTGCTACAGAGTCCAATGTCACTCCAGCAGGCGTTTGGTACTGCCCGTGGTGATCTTAGGCTTATGTGCAACTGCTTGGCCATGGGAACCCGTTTCATTAAGCTCCCGAAGAACAGTTCTTGTGCTGACGTTGCTCCCAGAGTGAATTTGGAACTCTGTAGTAAGTGTTGCAACCAAGAACAGACGATTAGTATGCACTTCAGCACTTGCAGAAAGTCTGTACTGTGAGCTTTTGTGGCCATTTTTGGATGAGCTGTTGCCGCTTTTAGACATTTCCACTTCACAATAACCGCTCTAGCAGCTCAGAAATATGACTAACTGGCTAGGTAGCATCCTATGACGGTGCCACATTCAAAGTCACGGAACTCTTCAGTATGGGCCATTCTACTGAAAATGTTTGTCTGTGGAGATTTCATGGCGGTTTGCTTGGTTTTAAACACCTCACAGCAATTGGTGTGGCTGAAATATCCGAATCCACTGAATTAAAGGGTGTCTACATACTTTTGACCATGTAGTGAAATTTTCAACAGAAGCTGAAAATTGATAGCGTAAAAGGGTTTCTATTTCTACCAGCACCTGATTTACCTTCTGAATGATGTTAGTCACATTGTTGTCATGACTACTTCTGAAATTAACCTTGCATGTTGTAAAGGGCTGAGAGAAACGGAACTGTATGTTGTTCAGCGATCTCGCATTTCGGTTTGTTTTCATTTATTCTTTTGAACATTTAAATCTGAGCCTGCGGTCTGGAGTTAATTCTCTCTGGAATTAACTGGTCTCCTGTGTTTCCATGAATATGTCATTTTTGAAGACATGCCTGCATCGTTAGTGTTTGTTTAATTCATTAATCATGCAAAATGGGTCCCTGCAACAGGGTGGACTTGTTGAAATGTACACAGGTAAGTCCTGCGTTTGAGTATGGCTTTCACCTGGACTGTGGCTACGTTTTCGCTGTGGAAGCCATACTCTTGTGTTGCAACGTTGCTTAAACGTTCTCATCATGTACAAGTCTGTTGTTAATTCACCCCACCCGGCTTCCATTGTGTCCTCTAAAAGCACAAAGGGTTCCTTGTGTTAGGCGACGGGTGGGCTGAGATCGACAGTCATCCCGTAAAGTTATAAAAATGAGAGACATTCTGCCTTACAGTTATCGTGCCATCTACTTAGAAGAGACAGTGAAAGCAATCAGGTACATATTAATTTATTTGATGTTTGTTTATTTAGGTTTTATGATTTACTGTTTCACTGTATTTTTAAAAAAAAGAAAAAGAGAATTTGGGTTAAATGCTAACCCTGTTAGTCCTCATCCCTAATTTTGTTTTTGGTAAATGCAGTAGACAAAATTTGTGAACGAGGAGTTTATGAATGAATGGGGCTATTGATCGTGACTGCTACAAAGCAGGTTAAGTGTCAGAGTCAGACTGATAGAAATTCACTTCCTGGAGGTAATGGTGAGTAGCTGTGATAACTCAAAAGAATTGGGGGCCTGTGAACATAAAACAGTGTTTTGTCTGAGAACATTTTTGAGGGAACGCTGTTACTTAAAATAACTTTCTGTTTAAATGAGTGTACTTTGCATTTTATGGAACTGGTTTCAACCCCAAAAAATCTCCTGTTTACATGATACATGCCTATGATTATGCAAATGAATGGATATGCATATGTTTGTTTGTTTGTTTAATTTAGCTTAGTTTAGTTAAGCTTTTTATATTAGGTCCTCAATTTTTCTATGTTTTTCCTCCCCGTCTCTGTTATGGAAAATTCAGAATCTGTTGCCTACGACGACACCACAGGAGGCTCAACAGTGGCTACTTAGAAACCGCTTCTCACCGTTTTGCCGGCTCTTCACCAACTTCTCAGGTGTGGAGTTGACCCTAGGGACTTATAAGATATTACTGACATTATCAGAATTTTTAGCCAGTGTGCGCAGAACTTGTTGGTTTTGGTAAATGATTAGGTCGGTTAAATCCTGACCCTTGCACGTGTTAGGTGCGGACCTGTTGAAGCTTACGAGGGAAGACGTCATTCAGATCTGTGGCCCAGCGGATGGAATCCGACTCTTCAACGCATTGAAAGGACGGTGAGGGGTGACCTCGTTGTCCTAACTCACTTGAGTACGGGTAACCTGATGGGGGCACGGGCCCGTACAGATGGGTCACACCCTCGGTCCATGGCGAGAATCGTCTCTCACGCGTGTTGTGTTGTGTGCGCAGGGTGGTGCGTCCACGGCTGACCGTGTACGTGTGCCAGGACTCCCAGCAGGCTCGGGAACAGCAGCAGCAGCAGCAGCAGCAGCAGCAGAAACATGAGAATGGAGAGGCAGCCAGCAGCACTTTCTTCGGTCAGTGTCCGCGGCACAGCATGAAAGTCCAAATTCCACCCAAATCCCATCTTGGGTGGCGTCAAGGAGGGGTGTAGTTATTTGGGTGATGTTGATTATCCGTTCGTTTTGCGGTATAGCCATACTATTCTTTAACATTTTGAATGACTGGCTGGAAACCCAATGAGGGTGGGTAAAATATGTATCTGATTTAACTTTACAGTGTAGATGGTATGCAAAAGTCTCGAGATGATGTTCATGTGCTAAATACATGTATAGTTCTTTCAGTCATTATTGTACTTGCATGGGTAACTTAGATTGTAGATTATGTATTGGTCCTTTTGTAGGATTGCTTTGCATGTATTGTATTGATCAAAATGCAGTCCTTGCTGCAGAAGACAGTGCTCATAATATATGGAGGTGCGAATCTCCATAAGTGAATAATTGAAGAGAACTCAAACTCAGTTTGAGACATAAATGTATTGTTTATTTAAGCTCCGCGTTTCAGTGACATGCCTTTTTCGAGAGTGAATTACAGATGAGGTTTAAATTACAATAAACAGCTATATACAAACACCTGGAGACAATAAAATGACATTGCAACTGCATACAACTAATTCATCAATAGACTAAATTGGGATTTACAAGGTTTTACTGCTTAACGTGTCAACATCCTTGGTGTTAAATGCTTATAAATGTCTATGTACAAAAATTAAAATGTGTATGTAATGGCGGAAAAGAGTGGGTAGAATAGGTAAAGGAAATGACCTTGATCCAGTTCTTCACTGAGGCCACTGGGAGACTGGATGTTGGAATGGCAAATAGATTCTCTTTTTGAAAGAAAATAGTTAATGTCACAGCCCTGATTGGTCAATGCCAGATTTTCTATTGTAATGAATTTTAACATTGAAATTACGTAGTTATTATTTCTGCTACTGATGCTTTTATGTTCACCTAGACGCAATTTTTTGAGATGTCTTTTAGTTTTACCAAACATACGCTGGGCCACAGGAGATTGATAACCTGATACGTGTAATTCTGCTCCTGTCCAAAGATGGTCATAAAAAAAAAAGTTTTCTGCTGTCAGTGTCGATGCAGTGAGTACAGTTGAAGCATGGTGTGTTTCCCGACGTACTGCGTTCTGTGTCAGATTTGACAAGCTGATCTTTAAGTGTTCAAACCATGTTTATGTGCAAGGAAGGGTAAATCATGAAACGGAAATGTAACTTTAGGTTGCCTATAAACGCCGAAGCCTTTTAACAGTATGCTTCAAGTCAAATGATAGCGATGAAAATGTATCAGCAAGAACACACGTAGTATAGGCCAGTAGCAGGTTTCATGCTCATGCTAAGCATGTAGCCTCTACCTTTATCCACCCCATACAGCTGGACATTTACTGAAGCAGTTCAGCTTAAGTATCTTGGTGGGACTTGGCAACCCTTTGGTCACAAGCCTGACGCATTAACCAACAGCTCCCTCGTTGTCTGGTCTGACCACCACTGTGGTCCTAAGACAGTTGCCAGTAACTCCTTTGCTTTCTGATTTTTGAATTTACTGTTGTTAACCTTGCAAAAAAATCCAAAAAACTATTAACTGGGAATGTTTTCAAAATTGGAAAATAGCATGGCACTGTTTTCTCTTTTTCTCAGTGTATCATGCCATTTACCTGGAGGACCTGACGGCCATGGAGCTCACGGAGAAGATAGCTCAGCTCTTCAGCATCTCGCCGCAGCAGATCAGCCAGATCTTCAAACAAGGTCCCACTGGCATCCATGTCCTTGTCAGCGATGAGGTGAAACCCCAAGCCATTCCCCACAGAGGAAACTCTGGTCTGGTCTTTACCATCCATGTGCCACAACTCCTTACAGTAAAAATGAACTCTTCCTTCTCACAGATGATACAGAACTTCCAGGACGAGACGTGTTTTGTCTTGGACACAATGAAAGGTAAAGATCAGTGGGTGTGCTGTGTGGGTGAAAACATGTAACTGTAGCATCCAGAATCTCAGGACTGATAATCATTTATATCTGTAATGTTGTGGTGGAAGAAGTAGTTGTGTTAACTTCGTTAAAAGGAGTCTTTTCTCTTCTGGCAGCTGAAACTAATGACGGCTATCACATCATCTTGAAGTGAAGAGTCTTCAGCGGTCGGGGCAGGAAGGAGGAAGTGGAGAGCATTGGATGATTCTGATCCCTTTATTCTTCAGCAATGCCCCCTGCTCCTACCTTACTCCACCTGAATCACCAAGCACCATCAAACTCTGACCTTCCGGTTCCATGATGGAGGTGCTTTCGTTGCCTTGCTCTAATGCACCCGGAACCCTTAAGAGGATGCCATCGTTTGGATCCTGGGATTTATGAATTCCAGCTTTTAATGGTTTCATTTTTACCCTATTGTCTTATTCTGGGTAGTTAACATTAGTACTACCTATCCAGCTCCCTGCCCTACAATTCTACCGCTCTGTATTTTTTTTTGTCTGCTGCATTCTCAAACTCTATCAATTGTCCATCTCATCTGGAACGACCCACCCATCACCTGAGCAACAGACGTTCCAAAAGCAAACCGAAGCGGTTTTGCTTTTTATAAACCTCCTGACAGTCACCATTACGTCCTGCTAGCAGTCAACCGCACGCTGGAGGGTTTTTCGCCCCCGAGCACGGCAGGCAGATTGGCCCATCTCTCTGTGCTTTTTGTCAGGTTGGAGGGTGGCAGCAGGTCTTGCCGTGCGTTGATGCTTTCTGCTAAGTGGGGATCTCTAAGCACATGCAGGAAGCCTCGTCAGAGGGCAGATCATGTTGGTCTCAATAGCAATGGAAGAAGTTCCAGCAGGACATTCTGCTTCTTGTTAGTCCTGTTTTTATTTTTAAATATAGTTTTTTTATTTTGTGTTTTTTTTTTTTTTTTTTTTTGCTCGCGAACTGGTGCTGTTCTGTGGGGGGATAAAATTCAGCAGATGACAGGAGTAGAAATGGAAACAAGGCAAATATCTGTGGGCATAAACTTTATTGCTTCTGCCATGGTTAGTTAGTGATCCATTACTGTTCTTAAGCATTATTGGTCTATTTGGATTTCTGCATAGATGCCAGCCACATTTGGGTTGAAGCACTTTTCCTCTATTCTCTCTTCTGGACCATCTTGGGATGCTGAGCCTACACCTCCCATACGTCAAATGAATGAAAACAAAGCTAAAATCTAGACGGTTTGGTGATTCTCGTTTTCAGGGGAGGATCCAGAAAAATAGTGAGTGTGTGTCAGGTTAATGCATTGCACTAGTCCGATTTATCTGCAGTGTTTTCTTTACGGTTTGTGTGTTGAGAGCACAAACTAGATGTGAGACAGGTCCCACAACACACCCCTATATGTGAGTGAGTACAGCTCTTATCCCCACTGTCCACATTGCTTGTGACAATTAGAAATGGTGGGGGGAGATTGGGGGGCTGATTTACCTTTAAAAACCTGCTAAATTTTATTTGAATCAAAACCTTTCTTTGAATAGTTTTGACTGGCTTCACTCTCAAATCCTTGGTCTGAAATATGTTTTACAATAATTTGTAGACTTTCACTGGATCTATGTTTACTGTTAGTAAGGTTTTTAAGATGTTTATTTTAACTTTAGATATTGCCATGTCCAAACGCTAATGCATACTGCAGTTGTTGGTAATCTACACTGTCACTGCATAAGCAAGGCTAACGTTTGTCATAATCAGTTATGTTAGATGCATAGAAAGGGGAAAAAATTAAATGGTGTCAGTCTTTACCCTGGCAGTGTGATCAGTGATTAAACCCCTTGTTCACAACCTTGCTTCATTCTGTGCATTTGAAATGTGTTTAAATGTCTAGTTAAATTTTTTTGTATTTCATTAGATGTTTTACACTGTTTATCTAATGTAAATTTATAATTTGTATACTTTTTAAAATGCAGTGTTCCAAAAATGCTTAACGTGTAATTTACACTAGAATACTTTCTTTTCCCAAAATCCGCCTTTGTTTTTTCTTTCTTTTCACCGATGGGAGTTTAGGTATGACCCTGTCCTCAATTTCCATGGTAGCAAAACATAGTTACCATGGGCAGCAATGTCTTAATGTCAGTAATTGCTACTTTTATATATACTTTGTCTTAAAACAGACATTTTAGGGTTTTTTTAGGTGTCATGTTTCATTTGTATTTATAGCATAACTATTAGTGGAAGTCTGTACCCAAAGGCAGTTACTGTTAATGTTTTTAGCTTAAATTTTTTGGGTTTATTGACTTATTTATATAGATGGATGTAAATTATTTAAGATTAAATAGGATTTAAAAATCAGATTTTGCTAAAGATAATGCACAGGAACAGCTCGTGGTTTCTTGGGAAGTCGTATGGTTTGGAAATGTGGGGCTGGGTAAGAGTTCTGGGAAATGTAGTTGATGGGTATATACGTTCTGTCAAAGCCGCTATTGGGTAACTATTCCTTTCCCTTCTCATTCGCTCAGTTCAGCGTTAACTTCCCGTTCGGTCAAGTAGTTAAATGTCTCCTGAACCTTGCTTGACCTGCTAAGTGGTATTTTCGTCTCCATTGAAATGCATATATCTGCAGCTACTACCCATTTTACCAACACTGAAAACCGTTATTTTCTTTTTACTTTATGTCCGCGCCCACCAACTATGCTATCACAGAATCTTTGTTGTGACTGAAAATTTTTTTTTTTTTTATCTCCAAGATAAATATTTTCTCTATAAATACTTCTCGCCTATCGTTACAGGAATTATTACTACAATCCACACTATGCATACAATTCAATCCGGTCCAGTCGAAGGATTTCATAATAACCCAAATTATGAAACTCTTTGTTACAGTAGAAAAGACATTGACTACATTTCCCGGCTTACTCGGTGCACTGTGCGCTTATGATGTCACGGCGAGTATATATGGCCACTATGTAGCATTCCAAACCCTATTGTTACATTGTAACAAATCCTGGGAGCTGAAGGAGAGGGAAGGACTAGGATCCGCCTGAAATCGAGAAACCTTTTACATTGTAATGGGTGGAATTACAAAAAGGGGCAAATAAGAAGTGTCGATTAATTCGGAAACTCCATACAGCATGTAACAAGATTAACTCCGCCCTGATAACAAAATCGAGACAACGAACAGGGTGTTGCGGATTGTACTATATATGATAGTATCTTAAAGGATATTCGAAAAAGAAGAGAAAAATAAGCCCCATGCAATGTTATTTTTCAATCAAAAGAATATAAAATAAAATATTCAAACTGTCCTTCTGTCTCTGCTCGCCCCGGGTTGTCCGGTTTAGCCAAACATTTTCGCTGCCGTGACGCAAAATTGCACATACTACCGCTGCTGTAAAAATGCCTTTTCTTGTCTAGTTTGTTGTGTTTTAATGTGCAATATATTGATAGTGCTGTGGTCGGCGAGTACACAAGTAAAACTTATCCAATTTTTACAAAGGTGCACAGTTTCCATTTTGCATCCTAATTGATGCGATAAAGAGCCTTATTCGCTGTGCCGGTAGTGGGACGAAAAAAAAAAACGGAGGCAGGAACAGAACGAAAAAAAGTGTAGCATTTATTTATTTTTTACTCAGAGGAGCAAGCAACGTCTTTCCAGCGAAACGGGTCTTCATTCCAAACCAGGTAAGAAGGAACGGATATTACTGAGCTGGTACATGGTCGGTATTAGCCGAGGGAGCAGGGCTGAAATCGCGTAGAAGAGAGCCGGGGCGTATAGGGCTGGTTTTCGCTCGGCTAGTCCGACGCTGTACTAGACGAGACTGTCAGTCAAGTAAGGTTAGTTGGCGCTATGTCATTAGTCCTTAAAGCGCTGACTTGGTTTCTCTAAACTGTTTAGAATAGTTTACATTATGTGTCTGTTTAACCACCCAGGCTAAGTAGCCTGCGTTTTGTTTTCTCGCATAGTAACTAATTTAGTTGTACATCAATTAACCGTAATAATGTGACACAAAAGGTGGTGGCTTGGAACGTAATGTATATTGTTTTGTTTAGCAATTAGGTTTAAAACGGAAAATCTCAAATCTCAAACATGCAGAGTTTTTTTTTATTCTTCATCATATTTATTACATCCAAACTAACCCGTTGTAGAATTACCGTAGTATCATTAGAATTCTGAGAATAAATAATAGAATTCTGAGAATCATTAGAATAAACCCCAGAAATAGGCTTTTAGATTTTTGTAACTTCAAACTTTTTATCGTTATGCACTTATTTTACAGGTTTTATTATTTCTGGTTTACAATAGATTATAATTGAAATCATTTCAAAGCTTGCTCACACAGTCAACACAGAATATTCACATAATTTTTGCTTGATTATTTTTGCAAGAATCCTTGTGTATTAAGTTTAAATTCTTCCGGTTTAACCCTGTTAGCTAAAGAACCAATTTCAGTAGGCCTCTCACAACCTAAAATACTGTACCTCTCAAAGCTTGTGACTTCTGGTTCACTGGTATCCATCCATGTGTGGCCACCTTGTCTTAAATGTGCCGGTCCATTTTATTGGTCTGGACTGTTTTGAAAATGAGTGACTCCGGTCCTCAGGTTTTTTGGTTTTAGATAAGTCGATTGGCCACTGATGTTCAACTTTTTCAAATAATGACTTCAATTATGCGGGTAGGCGAGGTAGAATAAATAAGTCAACTTGTTTCTGCCGATTTAATGGCGATGAATACCTCTCCTGTTATAGGTTACAGACAGCCCCACAAAGGTTTAATGTTATTGAGGTCTGGTAATGGGAGGGCCTAGGAAATTGGGTTATTTTATCCTTGTGTCCCTCAAATAACATGCACCCTGTGGACTGGAGCAAACACTACTGTCAGCAGGAAACAAATGATGCATTAATGGCTACAAACGGTAATGCTCTGATCTTTCTTCTAATGGAACAAAACTGGGCTCTCACACCATAATAAAACCATCTGAACCTTTTTATGTTGGCATCAGGCGCCCATGGCATTCCATAGGCTCTCCTGTTGCATGCACACATCTGTTTGAGCAGAGCATTGCGGAGGGCGACTGCTCAGACTAGGTCACGCCCCATCACCAGTCACAGGTCCACATCCACCACTGGACATGCAAACCAGTGTCGCCATGGTGTTATGGGTATTTTTGCTCACAGCAACCCTGTCTGTGCTTCTGTCCTGCATTTCTCAGTTGTGTGGTCTGGCCCGCTGAAGCGCACAGGCCAAACTACAATGACACCCTGGTTCCAAGTCACTCAGGTTACCTCTGCAGTCATTCTGGCTTTTTATGCAGATCAGCGGCTTGCTTCTGTTTTAAAGTGATGAAAGGGCTGCTGGGAAGAGATTTGCATAGTATTTCACATGGGCCAGGTATATGCGATAGCCATGTGTGATAGCCTCATACTTTACGTAAGTGGCGTACGGCCCTGATCTTTCCATTTACTTTGTCCACTATGTTTAGTCATCGTAAGTAATGTCCTCTCTTTGATTTTTATTTCAACCTAGCAAACAAAATGCTGTCCTTAGCCTAGTTTCAAGTGTGCAATGAGCTGGGAAATTTCCATTAGTGATCTTACTATCTCAGATGAGCACTGAAGCTCTCAGGTCTGTTTGTCATTGAACCCTTAAGCTTTTCTTTGGTGTCCTGTTTGTACAAAGTTTTTCTTTTTGTAATAAATAAAAGGTGGAAATGCTCAGTAAAGCAAAAATTACGCATTTTTGGAAAAAATACCTTCTGATGACTTCTTAATTTCATAATAATGAATTCATTATGAGTGTCTACACTTGTTGATGTTACAAGCATTGAAAAAAGTTAAATGTCAATATTCAAATACAAATTCTTAAATAGAAAAAAAATGAAAGATTTTAGATACGTTAGAACATTGTAGCTATGTACATTACTCGTAAAATAAGCAGTATTATTAACAATTTATTTTCTTGTTTTACTAAAAATGATTATTCACTAATGATTGCATATGAGGTGCGTCAAATGCTAGATGTGAACAACGTTGATAGCGACAGTGAAAATGAATCAATAAAATTTTATTTACAAAATTTTTACAACTGAATTGTCATAAAGCACTGGAGGAAGGGAATTAAACAACTCTTGTTTTTTGACCTAGATGCAATTGAAAGATCTGGAAAATATCTAGATATAAATGAAAAAATAAAGTTGTGAGAGAATAGTCAGCACATGTAAACCAAAGGCAGGGAGACGTTGTGACATTATGTAGCCTGAGCAGGAGTCATTGCTATTGCTATTGCTAACTATTGCTACAGAGAAGGGATAGACACTCTATTAAGACGATCTGAGGCTGCCCTGTCCCCTAAGAGCAAGAGCAAGACCAGACCAATGATCTGCTGATAGTGAAGCGACAGCAAGAAATGCTTTTAGCACCTGAAAGATCCTATGATCATATGCCACCCTCCATCTTAGCAACCGAGATTGCCAATGGAAAGACTAAATAGATGTACTTCTTAAAGCTTGATTTAGTACTGAAATTTAGTCTGATTTTCCGGACATAATCCAGCAGACATTCCACAGTTGAGGGTCTCTATATGAGAAGGCTCCATCACCAGATTTGGTAGTTGCTACTCCTGGGTCAGCCAGCTTCTTATGAGGAAAGTAAAATCTCAGGGGATTTTAGCGTGCTGAGAGGTCTTTTAAATATGAAGGGCCAAGACTATTTAATGAAATGCAATTGCTCCTAGTCAGCCAGGTGCTTTATAGGTAGCCAGGGAAGTGATGCTAAGACTTGACTCATTTGAAAACTTTAGTCCAATATATATTAGTTATATGTTAGTTACAGCAAGCATTTATGATATGGTTTGAAAAAGAGTGCAACGAGATGGGTTCAAACATTAGGGTAAACATACGAGTACCCTGCCACAGCTTTAAAAAATGCCTGAATGGACTTGGTTATGACAATCACAAAGAGACCATATTACTAGTGAAAACCTGTTATGGAGTGTAAAATACATTGTCATTGTTTTTAAATTTTCCTCTTGGGATTACACAGGAAAGGCATTCTTCCATTTTGGAAAAAAGGTGCAACATTAATTTTTCCACTAATTCATCCTCTGTAGTTCAGTAGCCTGAAATATTTTTTTAAACCATTATTAAAGCGTTTTATTGATAAACTGTATGATCCCAAATTGCACACTGTTCACATGATATATGTAACATTGTAGTAAATCATTTGTTTAATTGTTCAGATTCATAGCCCATCAATTCTGTGTATCGCTTTGGAACAACTTTGGAATCCAGATTGCTTTAGGATTTAGTATTCATCCCCGCTGACATTTCCACATTTTGTTTGTTACAACTTGGAATTCAATTGGATTGTATTAGGATTTTTACCATCCGTTAAGCAAAATACCTAAAATTTTGAACGTACAACATTTTTTTATTGCAACGCAAATGTTAATTACAAGGAAGAACAGACATTTGTTGGTCACATAAGTATTCGGGGGGCGGGGGGGGGGGGGGGGGGGGGGGGGGGGGGGGGGGGGGGGGGG
>JAOYSI010018271.1:0-30070 GCA_025775065.1 Hiodon alosoides
GATGGGGCAGGGGTGGTCAGGGAGAAGAGGGCGTGGTGCCCGGGTGGACAGGGAGAAAAGTGCTAAGGTCAGCGTGCAGCAGGGGTGGTCAGGGAGAAGAGAGCACAGGTCAGGATGGGGCAGGGGTGGTCAGGGAGAAGAGGGCGTGGTGCCCGGGTGGACAGGGAGAAAAGTGCTAAGGTCAGCGTGCGGCATGGGTGAACAGGGAGTAGAGGGCACAGGTCAGTGTGGGGCAGGGATGGACAATATCATTTATTCATTCAGTAGTCAACTGGGATACCAAAATGCTAATCCTAGTAATATTAGGGCATTGGCTTGTTATTATATACAAATATCATGAGTAGTTGAGGTAATATTGAAAAGGACAGTGTTAGCTTTCAGCTAACTTCTGAGCATAGCATTTAAACAGCTTCCTAAACTGTATCCTTGCCACCTAACCATCCCGATCGATCTATACTCCTTGGTAGCTAAACTGGTCCGTTCCATTCAATTAGTCCATTTACATTAAAATGGACTCATGTCTTAAGTTGTTTACCTGCCCTGAGTGTCAGAATCTTATAATTTAGTTGGCGAAGTTATAAACATTTCAGGATTTGTCCCCAAATGTCAATAATCAAATGAACTACAATATTCTTGCTGTGTAAAACATTGGTAGTCCCATGGGCTTGGGCAGTTTGGTATAGAGTCCCAGGCTTCCAGACAACCGATTTTCCCTGTCCCTGGTGTAGGTTGTACAGTTTGTGCTGATATCATTGTCCAATTGTAGGACATTCTTAACGAAACGACTTTGATAATTAAAGGTATTAAGCAGTCGGACATTAAGTCTTTGTCGTTACCTCAGGCAGGGAAAGATTAGTGATAGGGGGTAGTAAACAACAAACCAGCCTTTTTTTTTTTTTTTTTTTTTAAAGCTGTGAGACATTCCCAGCTTGCTGTCTTGGAATTCGGTTAATGGTACAGAAGAAGAGCCACAATTTGTATTGCAGAAAATAAGCCATATTTCAGATGGAACATAAACAAATCTATTTAATTCTCTATTTTTCAAAGTGATTAAAGATTTAAGTTTTTTCAGTAAGTCTTTCCTCAGCCCCCATCTATCATCATGTCCCGTATGTGAGTTTATACATTTAAACGGTTTTAAATGTTCCTCTTTGAAAAATCTTTCAGGCAAGAGTGAGCCGAATTCAGCAGGTGGAAAAGTGCATGCTTCACCTCCGACAGTTCAAGTCTGCAGATGTAGAGGTATGTACCAGGTGAAGGGTTAGGGTAACCTGGTGAAGGGTTGGGTTTGTGGTTACCATTTTAGTTAATGTAAATTAAAACGTGTTAATTTCTCACAGCAGTTTGATCTTTGTCTTCTTTGAAGCTGATGGGAATACTACCATTCTATCTTTACTGATCTCAGATCAGCCTTTAAACAGCAAACACTTTGCAGGAGGTACTGAGCACAGATCTCAAGGAGTCAAAAGAAGCAATTTAACCAAAAATACCTGTTGGCTAAATATATAATGGCCTTCTTTACAGTTAATCTACCAGAGTAATTGGTCTGGCCTTAAAATGTGTTGGTTATAAAGAAAATTAAAGAATGTATTTACTGTAAAAAAAATAAATAAAAATAACACAAAAATATATACTTTATTACTTACTCAGCACCTGTGCTGAAACTCTTAATGTGGAACGTGATTGCATTCACGGAAGACGGACTTCATAATGAGTCTGAAGAATTTAGGGTACAAGGTACTTGGATGTCAAGTTCATGGATGTTAAAATATCTTTGGATAATATAAGTAGGTGAGTGTTCTGCAGTTTGATGACTGTAGCTTTTGTACTGGGTGTAAGGATCTTGTTCGCTTTACTTGTGTGTCATTGTATGAAGAATTGTAGTGTAGTGGTTAAGGTAGCTGGCCTGTAACTGAAAGGTTTCCACCCCAGCTGTTGTAATGCTAGCTATGCAAGATATTAAACCTTAACAGCTGTATACAGGGATAAATGTAGAGATTCTATTGGCCTGACCACGCCCATATGTCCTCTTTCTCTGCCCAGAGCAACCACTTCTTTCTATAGCCCACTATTGCTGAGCTAATTATAAATTAAAGGAAGCTTCTTGCAGTCAAGTTGGCTTATAATGGGTAAGTAAGCAACGATGCCCACTGATGTCTGATTTTTCGCTGCTTCCTATCTGTGCCCCGTGCACAGATGCATTTACTAGCTTATTAAATGTGATATTCTGTTCTATAAATAACAGCTCCAGGCCTCTCAGAGCAGTGTCCTGGTCACGTGACCCGGCAGGCTGCCGCAGGTTCCTTCATACTGTCGCCTCTGCTTAAGCTAGCTCAGGCTACGGCGCTGAGAGGATGAAGGGCTCAGAGCAAAAAGAGTTTTTCCCATTTGTAGTCAGATTAATTTGCGATGCTTTTTACCCCCACCCCATGCTGTCACTTATTTGGGTCAGAAAGAGAACGCGGAGGGGGATGCAAGTCACTCTTGGGGTGAATGCGCTCTGCTGAGGAGGGAGTGGGCAGCCACAGCTTCTCACTTTACAGATGCACCCCCCCTTCCCCCTTATCATTCACCCTTATCCTTCACCGTTATCCCTCCTATGGTGCAGAAGGCGGCGCAGAGCAAGAACGAGCCAACCGCGAGCGACTGCGACGGGCCAATCGAGAGGCGGCAGGCTTCCTGTGACCTTGGCTTGATCACCGGGGGGTACGCTCAGGTGAGTACACCAGAGAGGCTGCTGGCCTGATTTTAGCTGTTGCCACGGCGATGGGGCTTCCCATCTTGGTTTGCTTACGGTTAAGGGACATTAAAGAACCTGACTGTGCTTGAACGATGGAGCTGTGACTCCCAGGAGATGACTCTTATTTGGGGGACAATGTATGTTGCCATTTTGCATTTAGTATTTTTTTATACTTCAGCTCTTAGCTGGGTAGGTTAAAATTTATATTGGAATATTGTATGGATTTTATTAAAGATTTAGTGTGTGTTGTACTTGCTCCGTATCAAATAGATTATATGAAAGCAAGAAAGAATGCCCTTTAAAAACATTTCCTTAAATTATTCTTGAATTTATTTAAATGGATTTCAAATAAATTTTTCTAATTTTGTTTTATCCAAAATTAGATTCCACAGTTACCACAAAGTAAATAGATTGGTGCATTTTATGATCCTCTTAACAAAATTACCACTCTTACCTTGGAAGTGTAACCACCGTGCTGGCTCTATACACATTATGCTATTTACCCTCCAATTGCTAAAAATATTTCTATAATTAAATTTCGTTGTTGGCTGTATTGTCAGTATTGTCCATTATATACACGTGGCTTTAAAGGGTGTAGGACGTTAGTCTAGATCAGGGGTGTCAAATAAAAAAAAAAAAATATATATATATATATATATATATATGTGTATATATGTGTGTGTGTGTGTAGACATTCGTTTTTGGTATAAATTATTAAATTGAAACAAATTGTACCTTACCCATTTTCTGTACTGAGAGTGCTCATTTGTTAAAGAAAGATGACACCGTTTTTGTGAGACCAGTTTATCGATGTCAGGAGTCATGTTTTGTGCTGAAGCTATCTTAAGGTTGGAATGTAAATTTTCATCATTCACCCGGGATCTTTTGAGGTGATTTATTGATCTACATTAATGAAAACAGCCGCTCGCACAAGTATGTACTTCCAAACATTGACAGGACTCATGCGGCCTGAAGGCGGAGCTGTGGGAATGTGACTGGAAGGAGACGGTAGCATTGCTCAGCCCCGGCAGAATCAAACTTCGCTTTCAGCGCACTACTGCACTGTAGTTACAGTGCTTTTTCAACGAGCTGATCCTGAAGATTGGCAGCCAGGTCATTCACTCATTCAGCTACTGTATTTCTATAAAGGCTGATATTAACAAACGTAACAAACATGTTTCTTCTCAGGGCATACGATTTCTGTAACTTTAAGCATACAATCTTTTACAAATGCTCCCTCAGAAAACGACTTTGATGACTTTGCAATTAATTATGTCACAACGTCACTCTCCTTTACTGCCGCATCATTTTCACATTTTGTTCTTTTAAACATGTCTTGCTGAAAATCAAGGCTTCGTTGTAATTCGTCTACTTCTTCCTGCCTGTCAGTTCCTTCTAACTTGCCTTACTTTTCTTTATGTTTCATAGTGACGCCTTATAGAACTCCTTCATCACCTCTATACTTTCTTTACATACCAAGCAAATCGTTTTTTCTTTGTGCTCGACAAAAAAACATTCTGTCTGCCTTCCTTATCGATTTTTCTTTCTTTTTTTTTGACATTTTGAGAGCAGGAGCTTCACACGTTTCTGACCACTGTATGACTGTTGCAGAAAACAGGATGTGATGAGCACAGTGCACGATCATATGCACATCCCATAATATACTGCCTTAGTGGATATCTATGATCATATGATCAACAGTCATGCTTGCGCCGTTTTCTGTTTATTTCCCTGTAATTTTAGAGAGTCTGATGGGAACTGGTATTCTTACAATCAGCTGACAGCGCAAACCGGATCGGGCTATTTTAAATTATAATGAGTTAACTTCGTGTGGGCCGGATAAAATACAAAGGTGGGCATTATTTGGATAGTGGGGAAAAAAACGCCCGTTGTATCTCGATTTTAATTGGGTGCTGTCATTGTAAACTTTGGTGTAAGCCTTATCCTGCTTTGCCATTGCATTTCGTAGAATTTTAGTGAGCTGTTCTAAGCGACACCTGTCTCTCCAGGCCTCTGATGTACGGATGGAGCCCAATGCAGCCAGTGATGTCAGCTGCAGCAGTAGTTACTCTGTCCCACGCAGACTCACAAGTCACCTGGGTACAAAGGTAACTGAAGATTCCAAGACCCAGGTTGCTACAAAAACATTTTTTACTAATACCGTACTCTTAACCGTTCAGTTGTTTTATAGAGTCCACCTCTTGCTAGCAACCTTCAGAGTTTGCATGCTTTTGAACTGAAGTTCAATAGGATTTATTATACGTTAATATTTGCTTTTCGTTTTGATGCAGACCACTCAAGTGAAAATGGTTTTGCCCTGCCTTGCTCCCCCACAGGTGGAGATGGTTTATTCCCTTCTGTCCATGCTGGGCACTCACGACAAGGACGACATGTCGCGCACCCTGCTAGCCATGTCCAGCTCCCAGGACAGTTGCATCGCAATGCGCCAGTCTGGCTGCCTACCCTTGCTCATCCAGCTGCTCCACGGCAACGACAAGGACTCTGTGTTGCTGGGCAACTCGCGGGGCAGCAAAGAGGCCCGTGCCCGGGCCAGCGCTGCCCTATACAACATCGTCCACTCGCGGCCAGACGACAAACGCACCCGCCGGGAGATCCGTGTGTTGCACCTCCTGGAGCAGATCCGGGCCTACTGCGAGACATGCTGGGCTTGGCAAGAGGTCCATAGTCAGGGCATGGACCAGGACAAAAACCCCCGTGGGTCAAAATTTTGTGTTTCTTTTCAGTCGTTTTTTCATTTATTATCCTGAGCAGCTTGCATCATTTGCACAGTAGCCATTGAGGAGTTCCTGAATTTAAAAAGTGTCATAAGTGTTACATCAGTACAGTTGGAATACATTTTTGGGGTTCTCTCTACTGCAGTTCATAACTTTAATTTATGTTTTTTCTTCAGCCTCTGTTTTAAAGTTATTAGCCTAGTAACAAAAAAATTATGGTGGAAAATTCTTGTTTGATATGAGATTAAAAATGATAGCTTACAGCTAATCAGTAGTTTCTGACGAGTTGGAAACCATGAAACATGCGTTTTTTTCGTATTACAAAATGTATTCTTTAAAATTTTAGATGAAATGGCGATATCCTGTTTTTAATTAACAGGTTTTGTAAAATCTTTTTTTTTGTACTGTGTTGAAATCAGCTCCCTCTCCTATGGAGCACCAGATCTGCCCAGGTGTCTGCGTGCTCATGAAGCTGTCTTTCGACGAGGAGCACAGGCACGCCATGAATGAACTTGGTGAGTGCATCCCCTGATCTGAGTTGCTACTCAAACCATACTCACTGATCTGATTACGACTCACACCACACCATCAAATTATACTCATTCTGGACCTCTTTGCAAAAGACGATAAAACTTCAGAGTGAGTCTGCCCGTTTTTTAATCCAAACAGCGCAACAAGTGCATCTGGTTGGCCAGGTTACTTAGCAAGTACTGGTGTGGGTCAGGTGTCTAATGCGCGTGTAGGTGATGGGGGTAAAGCACAGGTATGGGTCAGGTGACTGATGCAAATAGTTATTGGTCAAGTGTCTGGGGCACACTCAGTTGTTGGAGGCATGATGTGGGCACCATTCTTCCCTCCAAGGTGGACTGCAGGTAATCGGTGAGCTTCTGCAGGTGGATTGTGAGATGTATGGCCTTTCCGGTGACAACTACAGTGTCACACTGAGGCGCTACTCTGGAATGGCCCTCACCAACCTGACGTTTGGGGATGTGGCCAACAAGGTAGATTATTTTTTTAAAGTTTTTTTTTTTTAAAGCCTGAAGTAGTACAACTTCCGGTTAATTACCATGCCTGTAGTAACCATAATTACCCCCTTCCCCTATGTACACAGGCCACTCTTTGTTCCATGAAGAGCTGCATGAGGGCTATGGTGGCCCAGCTGAAATCGCAGAGCGAGGATCTGCAGCAGGTGAAGAGATTTGCTCGTGTATTAGAGGTTACTTTTTAAATCATTAAGAAAAGAGACATGATCATTATTACCAAGATTGTATGTAAATCAAAAACTTGACACTGCAGTTAAACTCGAGCAGCACAGTGTTGCTTATAAAATGGTTTACTTGTGTTACTTGTACACAGATGTTTCTCGTTTTTTAAAATCATAAAATGTACAGTGTGGGAACAGCAATCTTCAAACTATACAACATGGCCAAAAGTATGTGGACAGCTGCTGGTCGGACATCTAATTCCAAAATCACGGGCATTAATATGGAGTTAGCCCCCTGTTTGCTGCAATAAGTGTCCACTCCTCTGGAAAGGGTTTCCACTAAAAGTCGCAACATTGCTGCGTGGACTTGCTTCTTTTCAGCCACAAGAGCAGGTCGGGCACTGTGGTTTGCCAGTTAGGCCTGTCTGGCAGTCTGTATTCAAATTCATCTCAAAGGTGTTTGATTTGGTTGAGGTCAGGTCTCTGTGTAAGCCAGTCGAGTTCTTCCACACCAATCTCGAGGAACCATTTTTGTATGGACTTCGGGGGCATTGTCATGCTGAAACAGGAAAGGGCCTTCCCACAACTGTTGCCTCAAACTGTTCAGCCATGGAAACCCATTTCATAAAGCTCCAGAAAACCACGTTTGGAACTCAATACTGAGTGTTGCAACTGAGGACACGCTATGCACTTCAGCACTCTGTGATCCTGTTCTGTGAGTTTGTGTGGCCTAGCACTTCACGGCTGAGCTGTTGTTGCTCCTAGTCATTTCCACTTCACAAGAACAGCACTTAGAGTTGATCAGGCTAGTTCTAGCAGGGCTAATATTTGACGAACGGACTCGTGCCACTGTCACTGAGCTCTTCAATACAGCCTAGGTTTGTCCGTGGAGGTTGCATAGCTGTGTGATCGATTTTATACACCTGTCAGCAACGGATATGGCTGAAATAGCTGAATAAACTAATTTGAAGGCGTGTCCAGATACTTTTTGCATCTTGGGTTCCTTCTGCATGGTTTCGTCAGCGAAATTTTAATTTGCTTGTACAGGCCTTTTGCCTTAGTAGCCACAGGGATGCAGCACGGGTCCGGCTGTCTGTATCGGATCACTCTTCAATTGTTTTCTCCAGGTGATAGCCAGTGTGCTGAGGAACCTTTCGTGGCGCGCGGATGCCAATAGTAAACAGACACTGCGGGACGTGGGTAGTGTGAAGGCCTTGACGGAGTGTGCCCTCGTCGTGAACAAGGTGAGTCACACAATCTAAAAGGTTAGCTGTGTATTTATCACTTAATTTAACATAAATGTATTCTCTGTTGTATGAAATGCCACTAGATAACAATATCCTAAGCTTATGGGAAGTGAAATTGTTTTGGGGTGTGTATGCCTTGCATTTTTTCTCCTGCTTTTGAAGGCTCGATTTTCACGGTATTAATATTAAAAATAAACTTTGATCGCGATATAAAAGTGAAAAATTGAGGCACGTGAGATCTGAGTAGATGTAAATTACCATTAATGACTTCAATTTAATTGTGCATTTTATGGAATCATAAAGGAATCAACTTTGAAGAGCGTCCTGAGTGCCCTGTGGAACCTGTCGGCTCACTGCACAGAAAACAAGGCAGATATCTGTGACGTAGAAAAGGCCCTAGCCTTCCTGGTTGGCACCCTGACCTACCGAAGCCAAACAAATACCTTAGCCATTATTGAAAGCGGCGGGGGAATCTTGCGAAACGTGTCCAGTCTCATAGCTACAAACGAAGACTACAGGTAAAATTGCTCATTTGGCAAGCCTGTTTCAAAAGGGGGGTTATTGACTTTAGCGTGGAGCCGTGGTTTAGATTTTGGCCACTCCCTTTAGTACCCATGAGAATTGTACTCAGCCTGAATGGCTTCAGTAAATATTTAACTGTTAATGTTTATTATAAAAGCTGTATAAATTACACTTGATTTGTCTGCTGAGAAAAAAAAATTAATTAACTTGTTGAGTTGTGTTTATCCATAAAGCAGTTGTCTAATATGGCTATTTGATTTGACCAAACTATAGTGAGGGGAAGCTTTTTTCCATTTTTACAAAAACTGCTATCCATCTTTGTCTGTCCACAACCTCTCACAACAGGCACATACTGAGAGAAAATAACTGCCTCCAGACCCTCCTGCAGCACCTGAAGTCTCACAGCTTGACGATAGTCAGCAATGCCTGCGGAACGCTCTGGAACCTTTCTGCTCGGAACGTGAAAGACCAGGAGGCCCTGTGGGACATGGGGGCCGTGAGCATGCTGAAGAACCTCATTCACTCCAAGCACAAAATGATTGCTATGGGCAGCGCCGCTGCCTTGAGGAACCTGATGGCTAACAGACCTGCTAAGTTCAAGGATGCCAACATCATGTCACCAGGGTCCAGCTTGCCTTCGCTACACTTCAGGAAGCAGAAGGCCCTGATCGAGGAGCTGGATGCACAGCAGCTCTCAGAGACATTTGACAACATTGACAATCTGAGCCCAAAGGCCTCGCAGCGGCGGAAGCAGCGGCACAAACAGAACAGCGACTGTGGACTGGATCCCGCCTGCCACAACAGGGACGGCGCCTGTCGCTCTGAGAGCTTCAGCCCCGCGAGCATGATGGCCGCACCACCGTTCTCCCTTGCCTCGTTTCTGCCCAAAGACAGCCGAAGGGCTTCCGAAAGCCCCCAGGCTGAGATGAGGGGAAGCGGTCTGGATGCTTTCAATCCGGCAGATAAGTTTTCCAGGAGAATGCAGGCGTCTTTGACACCGGCGCAAATTGCCAAGGTGATGGAGGAAGTGCAAAGCATGACCAAGGGCCAAAGCGACCAAAATGCTGGGGCTACACCAGATGCGCACACATCCGCCATGCAGGCACCTTCAAGTGTATACAAAGGATCTAAACCGGAAATCCAGGGCAGGACCTGCCCAATGCCAAAAATTGAATATAAAGTCTCTAGTGAAACCCTGATCAGTGTTGGTAGCTGCGGTGGTTATGATGGAAGGGGTCAAATAATGCCCTCAGTCGACTCTTATTTGGAAGATGAAGAGGGGAAGTGCTGCGTCTATGGCAAGTACCCTGCTAATCTTATCCACAAGATTCAGACTGCCAATCACATGGAGGATAACGATGGAGAGCTGGACACGCCTATAAACTACAGCTTGAAGTATTCGGACGAGCAGTTGAACTCGGGTAGGCAAAGTCCTAGCCACAGTGAAAGGTGGGCAAGACCCAGACACAATGTGGGTGACAAGAAACCTGCCCGATCTCAAAGCCCAGACTATCCTGGATTAGCTCAGAGTAATGGCGACAGAAAGGATAAATGCATGTTATACCAGCCCGTATTTTCACAGCCAGAATCTACTGCTGATTTCAGACAATGGAGCTCTAACAGTTCAGAAAAAAATCCAGGTGCTTCTGGTCAAGGCGCAAACAAAAATATCAGTCAGCCTGTATGCAACGTGGATGACTATGAGGACGACAAACCAACCAATTACAGTGAGCGCTACTCAGAGGAAGAACAATGCGATGAGGGCCAGCCAATGAATTGCCGCATGAAATTCAGCGAGGAGGACCATCATGTGGAGCAACCAATTGACTACAGCTTGAAATACTCTGAAATGCCCTCCTCCCAAAAAATTATGTTCAGTCATTCAAATTCCTCTTCTCAAAGCTCTTTAAAGGATCGTGTGAACCAGGGTAGTCGGATGTCTTTGACATCATTCAAGGATTCATGTCAAAAGCAGCTGCACCCATCTTCTGTCCAGACAGGACCTAATCAGATCATCCAAAAGACATGCAAGGTGTCCTCTATCAACCAGGAGACCATACAGACCTACTGTGTTGAGGACACACCAATCTGTTTTTCTCGGGGTAGCTCTCTGTCATCTTTGTCATCTACAGAAGATGAAATGGACGAGCCTGAGCAGTCCCCTAATGCCACAAGCCACTATCCAACGTTGCCTATTGCCGACAAAGGTGTGACTAGTGAGTTGTATCCAGACCAGCCCGTCCCTGAGAACCGGTCACATTCACAGTTCATTCGAGTGAAGTCCCATAGAATCCAGGGGTCCGGTATAGGTACCTCAGATGGGTCGAGGCACAAAGCTGGTGAATTTTCCTCTGGAGCTAAATCTCCATCCAAAAGCGGTGCTCAGACTCCTAAAAGCCCCCCCGAGCATTATTTACAGGAGACCCCTCTCATGTTCAGCCGGTGCACGTCTGTGAGCTCACTCGACAGCTTTGAGAGCCGCTCCATCACCAGCTCTGTGCACAGCGAGCCATGCAGTGATATGGTCAGCGGAATCATTAGTCCTAGCGACCTGCCTGATAGCCCTGGGCAAACGATGCCGCCGAGCCGCAGCAAAACGCCGCCGCCACCACCGATTCCATCCCATTCCATAAACCAAGCAAAGACTGCTCTATGCAACGAAAAGAGGGACTCGTCTCTGAAGCTAGCAGCCGTGAGCTCAACAGTCCAGAGGGTTCAGCTGTTGCCAGATAATGACACACTCATGCATTTTGCCATGGAAAGTACTCCCGATGGATTCTCATGCTCTTCAAGTCTTAGTGCATTGAGCCTAGATGAACCCTTCATTCAAAAAGACAATGAGCTGAAGATCATGCCTCCTGTTCACGAAGATGACAGTGAGGTTGGGAATGAGGGTGAGTCTGTAAAAGACGAAGCTAAAGAAACAAAAAACCAAGACAAGACTAAGGTGAATGAAAAAGACATACTAGTTAGCTCTGATGATGATGATGATGACATTGAGATATTGGAAGCATGTATAAACTCAGCCATGCCAACTAAGTCTTCAAGAAAACCCAAAAAGCCACCACCCTCGACTGCTTCCAGAATCCCTCCACCCACAGCCCGTAAACCAAATCAGCTTCCAGTGTACAAACTGCTTCCTTCTCAAAACAGAGGGCAACAACAGAAGCAAGTGAGCTTTACTCATGGAGAGGACACAGCAAGAGTATTTTGTGATGAGGGAACCCCCATTAATTTCTTGACTCCGACGTCACTTGGCAATCTCATGATCGAGTCTTCCCCAAATGACTTTTTAGGGATAAGGAGCACAGAGGGGAGAGAAGCAGACCAAACTCCCTCCGTGACGGATGAGAAAAATGAAGGGGATGATATTCTTGCTGAGTGTATCAGTTCTGCAATGCCAAAAGGAAAGAGTCACAAGCCTTTCAGCATGAATAGAATTATTGATCAGGTGCCACACCCATCTTCTCTTCCTGCAAATGCAGTTAAACTGGAAGCAGACAAGAAGCCAACTTCCCCTGTGAAGCCAATGCCTCAAAGTCGTGAGTATAGAGAGAGGGTTAGAGGTCCATCGTCCACCAGCGGGTTTGCGCCTGAGGTAAGAAAGTCAGACCCAAATACCAAATCCATTGAGGTTACAAATAAGCCTCTTAAAAGTAATGAGAGAGTGCGTCCAAGCTTGAATTTAGATTCTCCCCATCACTATACTCCCATAGAAGGCACCCCTTACTGCTTCTCAAGAAATGACTCCTTAAGTTCTTTAGATTTTGAAGATGATGATCTAGATGTATTACATAAGAAATCTGAACTAGGGAGAAAAAGGAGCGAGCAGTCAAAACTGTCTAAAAATTACCATGAGAAGTCTTCTACTCATCCAGTGGCAAACAGAGCCCCTATGTTTCAGAGAGGCCCTCCAAAAACAAGCGTCCTGAAGTCATCCAAAGATGGCACTGGCTCAGTCTCAGACGAGAAGCAGAACTTTGCTATTGAAGACACCCCTGTTTGCTTTTCTAGGAATTCCTCCCTTAGCTCCCTGAGTGACATTGACCAAGAGAATAACAACCAAAGCCCACATCAGAAAGAAAACTCAACAGTAAAGTGGGAAGTATCTAGGCCACAAGCCGTGGGTTATGCCCCAAAGGCTTTTCACGTTGAAGATACCCCAGTGTGCTTCTCCAGAAACAGCTCGCTAAGCTCTCTGAGCATTGACTCTGAGGATGACCTTCTGCAAGAATGCATCAGTTCTGCTATGCCCAAAAAGAACAAGCTAGCAAGGAAAAATGAGGACATCAACGAGATGAACGACGACCGAAGTATGGTTGGCATTTTAGAGGAGACTATCCTACCACTGGGTCTCGCAGACATACACAGTCCCATTTCGGAGCGTGCTCTTTCACCAGATTCTGAATCATTTGATTGGAAAGCCATTCAAGAAGGGGCTAACTCAGTAGTGAGCAGTTTGAATCAAGCAGCTGCTAGCCTCTCCAGGCAAGGTTCTTCTGATACAGATTCAGTGCTTTCTCTTAAGTCTGGCATCTCAATTGTGTCCCCATTTAATTTGACTTCAGATCAAGAAGAGAGGCCTTCTGCTTCCAACAAGGGACCTAGAATAATAAAACCAGGGGAATACGGCACCTTGGAATCACAAAAGAAGGAAGACCAAGTTAAAAGCATTAAAGGAGGAAAGAAAGTTTACAAAAGTCTTATAACTGGGAAGCCGCGGACAAGCCTTGAAAGTGTACCCTCTCAGCAAAAGCTGGCTTCTGTTCCAGGGACCCCACGTGGCAGGACGACCACTCATAGACAGGGTGTGAGGAGCAGATCACCAAGCAGGAGCCCGGTTCCAAAAAAAACACCACCCAAAGGAGCTGCTTCAAAGCCATTTACACAAGGGCAGAGCTTTGGCAAGTCACCACGGAATGCTAGAGCAACTCCTAAATCAGACTTCACTCTCTCTGGTCAGCTGGGCTCCCAAGGAGGATCGAGTAAGGCATCCTCTCGATCAAGCTCAAGAGACTCAACTCCTTCTAGACCAGTTCATCAACCTGTTGTCAGACCTATGCAATCATCTAGTCGCACTTCACTTTCACCTGGTAGAAGTGGAATATGTTCGTCTGCCAGGTTATCTCAGTTACCCCGTGCGTTGTCTCCTAGCACAAGTTCAACCAAGTCACCGATCGGTGGGAAAATGTCCTGTTCTCCTGGCAGGCTTTCGAGTCAACAAACTCCAACTAAACAAGGTGGTTTGCCTAGAAGCAGTAGTGGGATTCCAAAGAGTGAGTCCGTTTTGAAGGGGATTAACCAAACCGGTGCTGGTGGTCCTTCAAAAAAGTTGGAACAGCCTAAGATGTCCTCCTCCAAGTCTAGTGGAAGCGAGTCTGATAGGTCAGAGAAACCAGCCTTGGTTCGCCAGTCAACCTTCATCAAAGAAACTCCAGATCCAGCGCTCAAGAGGAAAATGGAAGAGTCTGCCTCGTTTGAGTCTTTGGCACCTTCCTCGAGGCCGGTTTCCCCTGGTGGATCCCAATCTCTCTCTGCCTCAAGTCCATCTCTGCGGGGTGGATCTCCAAATGGTCAAGGAATATGCTGGAAGAAGTCTCCCCACATTCAGCGCTCTACGGACACTGGAGATGGGAGGTTAGCCAAAAGACAGGATAGTCCCCGTTCTCATTCCGAAAGCCCCTCCAGGCTTCCGATTAACAGAACGGGCACATGGAAGCGGGAGTCTGGGAAACATTCCTCCTCTCTCCCCAGGGTAAACACGTGGAAGAGGACAGGGAGCTCCTCCTCAATCCTCTCTGCCTCCTCCGAGTCTAGCGAGAGAGCTAAAAGTGGAGACGAACGACTGATTCTGAGTCCAGTCCAAGGTTACAAAAATGGTAAAGGGCACACTCCTTTAAAAGGAACGTGGAGGAAAATGAGAGAGCATGAAGCGTCTAACTCTGACTCCAGTGAGCCCAAGGGCCAAATGGATGATTTGAAGTTGTCTGTCAATCCGAAGTCCCCAGCTGTGTCTAAGGCGGATGTGTGGGTAAGGATTGAGGACTGTCCCATCAACAGTCCATGGTCAGGCAAATCTCCCACCAACATCACACCTCCAGTTATCGACAGGGCGCCTGCTATCAATCCAGATGCTAACAAATCAAATTTCAAGCAATCTGTGGTGAAGGATAGCCCGTTAGCCCCTATGCTTGGCTCAGTAGCTAATTTGAATTTACCTGGAGGTGAAAACAATGAACAGAAAGCACTGGAAATTAAGGCCGCTGGCTTTCCTAGTGCGGCCACGGAGACTGGTGAAAACCCTACCACGGATCGCCCTCCATTTAGTTCCCTGGGTCACGCCAAGTCAAGCTGCCTGGGCAGCACCGTGGCTGCCAGAGTGACCCCTTTCAACTACAAGCCAAGCTCCAGAAAGAGTGGAGCAGACGGCATCGCCACTCGGCCCTCGCAAATCCCCACGCTAGTGACGGCTGTCACTAAGAAAGATGTCTCCAAAGAAGAGAACGTGGAGCCAAGTGAAAATCAAAGTCCCAAGCGCCTTTCTGGATCGTATCTTGTGACCTCTGTTTAAAAGGACACATTTCAAATCTGATCACTACTGTATTTTGATTCACAACTACTGTTGAGCAAATAAGAGAAAACTATGTAAATAGGGGCTGCTATTTGGTTGAGGCTACCTTTTTTGCTAGTAGAAATGTGACTGGCGTACTTTATTGTCAGAGGTATGTATCTTTGGAGGGTATTTAAAGCATATTTGTACTGTACAGTTTATTTAATTTAAATCCTTGTCACTATCCTGCGTCTTGCATAGCTTTAACATTACTCAATTTTTTAATCCTACCTTTTATGGGATGTTGAATAAAAAATGTACTATGGTATTAATGCATTGTTTTATAATTAAAGTTTTTTTTTTTAAGTTATTATTTCTGGATGTGCAAGCATATTTCGAGGTCCTTTCAATTCTGTTCTTGCATGATGGATTTTCTTTCCTGAAGTAATGTGATCCCATGAAGTAATGTGATCCCATAGCATGTATTGGTAGCTGTAGTGTTAACAAATTTTCAAAAAAAAGGAATTACCTGTAACCTTGAAAACCTTGATTTTACGTTGGAAGTAGAATTGAACAGGAAGTATATTATTCTTTATGCTTTAAATGTGATCCATTTTCTGCTAATTTTTGATGAGGTTGAAAGTTTTTCCAATGTGCTATCCCCACCATCCACTTGCATCACTGTAACAGCATGTTATCAGAGGAAATGGGAAGCTTTTTTCAAGAAAATATTACAGTATGTGAATTAGATACTTATCTTCATGCAATAACATGGAAAGGTTGGACTGTTTGAGACATAATGTTGCAAGTTACAAATTGTAAAGCAACATAATAAACACTGAAATTTTGGTGCAAAACTGGCTACTGTGAATTTAGTTAGCATTTTTTGGTCTGTAGCAGATGCTAAATTATTCCGAAATGTTTTTTTAACCAGCGTATTGCACTTCACCATAAATGTTATTTAACTACAATGTTGGCTTCTATGTTTGTTCAGGGAAGTGCATGATTTATGGTTTGCAACCATAAATACAGTACTCTACTCTATTTTTATCTGCAGAATCAATAGAGCACAAACTTTATTTTGCGCATTACTCGTAGTATCCCTCATACCTGTTTTGTTGATACCAATGATCTTAAATTGTGCATAATTGAATTGGTCATAAATGCAACTGGGAATTTATTACAAAAGACTATCTTCTATCATGCATTTAAATCCTGCCTTAAAATGGGGATTTATGCGTTAGATTGTCCAGCATGCAACAACTTTTTCAAATGTATGCACCTGTGTTTGCTTGCGTGTTACGGTTGGCATATACTGAATGTATGTGGCTATCGTAATTACTCAGAACTGTTTGCCCCTGATGGCCAATGGCGCACACAATTTCACAAAATTCTAGGTTGTTTCTCACAGCCTTAGTGCGTGCGTGCGTGCGGGGGGGTATAGGGTGTGTTGGTGCAGATGTGCTATCAATACCCAAATCCTTACGTTTTACTAAATAACAGGTAATTTGTTAAATTATTATAAGGATTCGTTTTAAAAACGATGTTCATGTCTTTAAATAAATTGTATAAACTTGTGAATTGCAAGTAGAAATACAGGAATGTAATATTTTTGTTCAGCTCAAATAAATGAAAATGTATAGAATATCATCAGCACATGTCAGCTGCATAGCAGGATGGAGAAGTCCAGCACAATGGTGACAAAAACTACTGCTTTCCCTTCACTCTGCTGTGGATACATGCTTGTTGATCTACTTTGTGTCTGCTAGATCGATAACGGCTCTGCAGTCTAAAAGATCGAAATGCATTTGAAATATTTTCAACCAACCGCCTTTCTTGTTGAAGAATGCATATTAGGACACAACGTCTTCCAGTAGAATGAAGTGAAGCAGGCAGTGAAGTTCCTGTTGGAGCCTTTGGCAGTGCCCCTTTTGAAAGGCCCTCTTGAGGGCCTTCCACAGCCCTTTGGAATGAAACACCCTTAAAAAATGGCTCATACACTTGCAATCATAGCTTCCCTTTAAATGAGACAGACTCAGTGCAGCTTTAATAGTTGGTAACAGAAACCTTGATAGCATTATTGTTTTAAACTTAAGAGAGAGAAGATTTGCAGTTTCATCACTCTATAATAAGTACTATGGGTATTTCCTCGGAAATCTTGAACATACACTACCGCTCAAAAGTTGAGCTACTTTTACCACGACAGTATTACTGATCTATTAATGTGAAACATCTTGCCAGAGCTACCGAGAGTAGGGGTGAAAGAGATGACAGCTGTTACTATACAAATGACTCTACCGGCTTGGTGACTTACAATTTCATCAGGATTCATGGGTGCATAAGAGACTTTGAATATTGTGTTAAAATAGCTTTTAAGTAGACTAAAGGTAAATCATTTTCTTGCCTTGTTGCCTCGGACTATGTATCTTCCCCTGATCTTTGATCCGGATCTGATCCTATCTTACAAATTTTCTTTTCTGAGCGGCAGTTTGCACAGCATTTTGAACTGTTAGCTTTAGCTATTGTCACATGATCATAGCAGTAGAGCACACACTTGTCGCCAAACTGTATAACCTCTTCAGGGAGAATGGTTTTACGTCGCTCAAACTCTAGAGGCACAGAATGCACATTTGTTTCTTGGAATTGAATTTTTATTAGCTGAATCATCCAAACCGATATCTAGGATTTGGCATGTTAGCCTAAATATAACATATAAAGTATAGTCATTTGGGTGATGACAAATTTGTCTTTGATCAATAATCAACACTTTATGGTCCTCGACCGGCAGCAACTGACGGATGTTATTTCAAAGCTCTTAACCTCAGCAGTAACATTTGAGAAACCAAATGGAGCATTAGGTTTAAGAATAGACACCTCAAGACTGCTCAGATCCTGTTTTAGACGGTACGAAAAGACCAAGGTTAATCATTTCCTGTTTATAATTTTCCATTTATGCAATAAGCGGCACATGAGATGTCAAAATGTAACCTCTCTGTTTGCTTCATATGGTTCCTGACGCGGCCTGCTGGTTTTGTTTTTCTTGAAATAATAAAATCGTACTTCATTGAGTCTGTGAATATTTTTTATTGTCATTCATGAAATACTGTGATTTTTTTCTGTAGCCCTAGTTACACAAGGCTCTTAAGAGTATATGGAAAATAAGGCGGAATTAATAAGGCCTAAATTGCTTTCAAAATTTCAAAATGCTTTCCAATAATCGCAAGAAGCATTTTTGCAAGAGGCAATAAAGCCGCTATGGCAGTCGTAGGGTTTTTTAATAGTACAGACAGCTCGAAATACCATGACTAAAAACATTATTATCCTGGAATGTTTCACCCTAGGACAAAGGAAAGCAAACTGCAGATACATTTCTCTTTTTGCTTGTCTTGAGTGGCTGCCATGACACTGCCATATTCATTTATAGTGCATTTTCATATGTTTTGTGGTTTACGGTACAAATATGTGGTGATTTATGAATATCAGTTACGAATGCAGTCATGCTAAAGAATAAATTAATCCTTCAGAGAAATATAGATTGTAGGTGACAAAATCTGTACTATAATATTTACTTAGTGAATATGAAATTGAGGATGAACTGATTTAGCTGGATACAATGACAAAATTAAATAATTTTGGTACTTTATTTAAGCCAAGTAACAGTATCAATAGCTATTGATGTGGACTTCAGGGGGAATAATAGACACAAATTACTTCATCCATGTAAACAAGCACATTTTTTCTGATGCAGAAAAAATATGACACAAACCAGGTAAGACACAGCAACAACATTTTCATCTACAACAAGTTTAGAACATTCTAAGTTTGTTCCTTCTCCTTAAGTTCTTACAGCACACAAACAAGAGTAAAAATTCTACTGACACCTTATGAGGGATTGAGGATGTATTGAGCTCATTGGACATCAGACTCCTAGTTTTAAGGGTAATGGTTAAATCACAGTTATCCTAATAGTCATATGTTATACAAGCTTAGCAAGGGATAAATACTCACAAACAATATCAACAAAATAATCATTTTAATTCTTAACCAGCAAGTGGACAGGAGATGTATTAGAACTTTTTCCATTATTTAAAAGACTGAACTTTCTTATCAATCTGACTTTGACTCTGGCACTGATACATTACAATAAAACAAACCATTCAAGTAAAAAATCTTACATTATCGGCATGTGCAAAATTCAACTATGAAAAGTTGTAAATAATGATCTTACTGCGGAAATTACTCAGAAACAAAGATTATTTTTGGTAACAGAGGTTTAATGACTTTTTAATTTGAAAATGTTTTGTGTAGGGATGGAGTGGGGGTGAAAGTGCAATCTTGCTACATTCGTCAGCTGGTCCAAGGTCGGCAAACAAAATGTGGGTCGCTTCAGTACCAAACTGGTTCCTGAACTGGTTGTCTGTTTCACACCTGCTGGTGCACACGTGCACGCAGAGTGGAAGGCAGTACGAAAAGATGCAGGTCACATCAAAGTTTGGTGTTCCAGGTAGATGTAACAGAGCACCACTGAGAAAACGTCTCTACACTCATACGGTTCTTGAGACCTCAGCAGTTTATGTGCACAAGACGAGTATCTGAAGAAGGTATGGAAGGTATCCTTCACACATCTTGGGCTGCATGCCCACATTGCCATCCCCAGTAGGGCACTCACTGCCTAGCGTAGACTGGCGAGGCCAGGGTGACATTCAGGCAGTCGTTGTGCTGCACCAGAGAGGTGTGCTGGTAGTGCAGAACCAGCTCCTTCAGTGAGCCAAACAAGTTGTAGGGCTCGGCAAACCCATAGCCAGAGCGGGTCTTGTTGATGACGCAGTGCTTCACCTCGCTGTCGACACTGTTTGAGACACACACACACACAGACAGGAGTGTTCAAAGCGGGTCAGTGTTGGAGCGAAACTTAAAGACCCTGCTCATTCTCAGTCTTGACAGTGTGCATAATATGAGAAGGATACCCCCGAACACAAATGAAGTGATCGATATATTTGTTGGGGTTGGGTAGTGGGTAGGGAGTGGAATAGGTACGTACACCACACTGCAGGCAAAGCAGCCTCCTTTGCTGCTGTCCCGTACCAGGAAGGTCCCGTCTCTCTTCCCCCGGAGCAGTGCTTCAGCCTGGGCGCGGTTGATGTTGCCCAGCCTCCAGGTACATTCGTCATGATGCGGAAGATCCTCCTCATCTTCCACCAACGAGTACGGACTGGGGTAAAGGGAAAGAGAGAGAGGTAGGGGTGAGGACATTGTCTGTGTGGGGGGGGCAGGCATTTTGGGGATGGTGGGATTTAGAGGACCGCTTACTTTTCTGTGCTTTCATTATCAACCCCCAACCACTTGTTTAGCTTCTTCTGTCCAACTCCCTTCTGCGTCAGCCACCTAAAAAACACAAAAGATGTGGACTTACAGATTTTAATTTATTTTTAACTAAAAGTGACTTACAGAATCTGCTACAGGAAGTATGGATGCACTCACAAGAGATAGTGGTCTCTGGTCTTGCGGAGCTGGATGAGGTCTGGCTTCATGCTGTTTATCCTCTTGTCAATCTCGCGGTAGTTGGTGGCCTGCCTCTTCAGGTCCTCCTCCAGCTGTCTCTTGCTGTCCACGATCTCGCAGATCCTGGACTTCATCTTTTCGTAATTTTCCGTTATCCTGGGGAGAGGGAAAGATGGTTAGCACGGAAATCAGTCTTATTTACCCCCACGAGGTATAGAGATGATTGTGATCGCTCATTCTGTTGTAGACTAGATACAATGATCTCTTTTACTTCATGAATTAAGCTTTCAGTATAAAACCAAACCCTAGTTTAATTGTAAATACAATGGCATAAATTACCATCACAACCTAATTATATCAGATACAGATTACAATAAAGCACACTGAAATAATCATCCATGAATATGAGGAATAGTAATTTCACTCAGATACTTAACCTGTATTAACATGTTTACATTTAATTTGTTGAATATGATGTTAACTTTTAAACTTGTGTTTTTTAACGCTGAATATGCTGCTGTTTTAAAACAAATTGTATTGATTGTTGTGAAGCTGTTATTGTATATCATTTTATCTATACAATTTATATTTTAATTTATTTTTATAATTTTATTATTGTCTCACATAAAATAAATATTATTGTAATAAGTGTTTTTATAAAACTTGATTAAAATGTTAGATTGATTGATATTGCAAATCTGTTTGATGGAGAAAGTTTCCTATTTGGAGAGAATCTTTCATGGGCCCTTCAAATATTAGGGGTGAACTTATGCTGGCCTGGTGTATCTTAGCATACAAGATCTTGTTCGGAGGACTGATTATTGTTCACACTATGATCTGTGCATTGCAGGTAGGTTGCATCATTTAAAGGGATACAGACTTCAATGAAAATAATCCACAAGTATTAGCTCAAGAACGTTTTTCTTTTAACAGACCCGAAATACACAGCATACAGATGGTGTTGTATGATTTGGGATAAATGACAATATTTAATTTAGTTTTACAAGGATTCTTTCTTTGTTTTTGTATTGTTCACTGATTATGTAGTCCAAATGCACCCTTGTATAGAGTTGCCAACAGGCGAATCGGATTAAAAGCTTGCGTTTAAACTAAAATAATTAATGCATGAATTGCTGAAATTAATTGTGTATGCATCGCTAGAATTATAATTAATAATTAAATTTTTGCTTGTATTTTTTTACTAATAAAATCAATGTTACCATTTCTTTTCGATTTGTTGTATACTCTTCAAATCAAAGTGTCCATGTTTGTTTGAAAATGAAGCTAGGAGGGCAAACAACTTTCATGGCCACCACAGCTGCTGGTAGATGGATGAAGGGGTGTAATGTTAAAATTCTCCAAAACATAGAACAGAAGGATATGGTAGGTGAATTTGCAAGCGTATTTGTCTTTGGAAAGTGGAAATACATATTTTAAAAAAAATATATATATATATAAAAAACAATAATATATATATATATATATATTTTTATTATTATTTATATATACATTTTTTAAATATATATTTATATATACTTTATTTATTTATATATACACATTTGCATATATTTTTATATCCCAGAGTTTTATTAGGATAATGTTTAGTTCAATTATCGTTACGGTATTGATATTATAGGGTTCTGGTAACACCAGATAAACACAGTGTTAATCGAACAGCAGCTTAGTATACTGAACAGAAGCTAAGTAGTAATAACTGATTATAAACTGTTACTTCAAGTGACTCCTGAAGGCCTCCTGATGAGTATTGAAAGCAATCCGGGATGTTTTGAGAAAATAAATGAATATAACGAATGCGGATAATTTACATATAGTTGGTGGCTTATCATGGCTTCATGAGCTATCGCGTTCGATACATTTTGCAATGTGGCGAACGTAAAAGGCTTGGTATGATGAGCAAACCTGATACTATATACCAAACCGCAGACAGTTTTAAATTGTGTTTCACAGCGCGTTCACGCCATAGCAATGAAAAACCACAGATTATTCAAGCATTCGCGTTTAATTAGAGCAATTTTTGGCGAATATGTGTGTTTATTTTTCTTTTTTAAAACCCGATCATAATGACCGTAGAGGAAACTTTGTCTTGCACTGCACATGGTGCCTTTCCGCACTGAGATAAAAACCTGTGAACCAACAACGTCCACAAGATTGAATTTCGAAAGCGGCTGATGACGCATTTTATCTTGAATGCTGGTGTAACGTGTTAGTGGTTTACACTGGCATTAACTGATAAAATCGTGTTTAAAACATTTTATTGAGCTACCAATTCCTGCGATTAGAACAGAGCAGGGATCTGTTCCAGGCTTTTAAAAAATTAACAAAAAATAAGGGAAAGGTGTTCATTTTCCTGTCATTGGGTCTGTCATGAAAAGTATTTTTCATGATCACCAAATTTGACTTGTCAGCGCACATGGACCCAGGCTTAGCAGGAGTGTGATCACTTTTTGATATTCATCTTTATTAATTAATTACATTTTAAATTTGACCTTTCTACGGGACATGTGGGTTCCGGTGAGAATGCAGCCACAGTAGCGTACCTCTGGATCTCCTTTTCATTGCCCTCTCTCCTGAACTTCTCCACGTACTCCCTGCTGTGCCGCTCCTGCATTTTACACTGCTCCTCAAATATTTTGATGGTTTCACTGAAGGCCTCAATCGCTGTCCTTTTCCTCTGAATTTCCTGGTGAGAAGGGGATTTGGGGAGGTGAGACAGGATCTGCACGACCCACCAGAGAGACTTTTCCTCCAGTGTCTCCATGCCAAGACACTCACCTGCGAGGTCTTTGTGTACTCTTCGTGAAGGCTGTCATACTCCTTGTTCTTTAGCTGGTAATCCAGGTGGTACTCGCTCAGTTTGGTGCCTGCTGCCTCTATACTGTCTTCTGTCACCACCTGGTCCTGCGGGAGTTGATGACAGATGCATTCTCATCTGGGGCATGGGCAGCTAACCCACAAAACTTTTGCTGTAGTACATTTCTACTCTATGCAATAAATGTCCATTAGAAAATAAATGAGGGTGACAATATTCATGGAGCCTTAATGAGATGCGTGGGGGACAGAGATAGGGACAAAGTGTTTTTATTTGGACGTTATAAGTTATTTATTTGGATGATCGCAGTCTTCAAATGTTAATTGTGTCAATGCGGGGCCTCACCTGCTGGTGTCTGGACACCGGAAACAGTAGCTTCACATCCAGTTTGGGGTTGTAGTGGGCCAGGGAGTCTTTCCTGTAGTGGTCGACGAGCTCCGCCACAGAGTTGAAGGTCAGGGGGTCGGAGAATCCATACTTCCCGTCCCGATGGAAGATCTTGATCAGTTTATTGTTGCCTCCTTTTCTTTAAATTACAGTAGGGGAGATTCAGGGCAGTTATGACCCTTTATTTCTTCTTGTAATTGCATATTGAAATTCTTTCCTTTTTATCAAAAAATAACCTACCTTAGGGTCAGAGTGTAGTCACCTTGCATTTTGGTGGAGGCATCTCGGACCAAAAAGGTCCCATCGGCGGTATCTCTCAGCTTTTCGTTGACCTCCTCCCTGCAGCACATTTTGACGTCTAAATTAGTGCACTTCAAAATTGGGTTCATAGGTATAATTTTGTTTGACAGCCCTAACTCAGATCTGTTAACCAATAGAAGAATGGTGTGTCTGCCAGGAAGTGTAAATGTATAAATTGGCAAGAGTTTAATATTGTAGAAAAGTCCCATTAAATGAGAGCATCAGCTAGGAAGCTATGTAATGCAACTTCTTCTGTAGCAACAGAAACAAATAGGGTTTAAATAGGGTCCCAGGTGAGCAGGGCCAGGGACATCGCAGGCTCGGGGCTTTGACTTGCCTACTGATGTCTCCCCAGTACCACTCGAAGTCTTGCAAAGCCATGTTACCGTTTGGGCCACTGTTTGTTACTCAGGTGGGCTCCTATGGTGTAGAAGGCATGTCTACAGGGAGAGGAGAGAGATCCAATCAGTTCGGACCAGTGCTCAACTTGTTTGAAAAACCTCTTTAGAGAGAAACATTTTTATTGCCATATGACCCGGTTCTTGACAAGACATAGTTGAGTTTGTTTTGGGTCTGAGAGGGCTACATGCATGCATGCCACTTTGGATCCAGGAGATAGAAGCAGGTCCTCGGCAGAATGGAGATGGGAGACCAGGGGAGAGAGACTGATTTTATCAAGCCACTTCTCTCCCTTCACTTGGTTAATTGAGGTTCAGAGGACGTCACTTCTGTGAAGCCCTATGAGGGTTATAAAAACGACCAGAGGGACTACGTAGTATTCAATGAAAAGTGGGAAGAATTAAGCGACCGTGTTCTTGCAGTTCTCCCAGTATGAGTGCCCCGTGGTCTCATTCAAAGACAACAACCAGGAACGCTCAAACAAAAGTCTCATTGACCAATATACAGCAAATGGCCAAAAAGATCAGACTGCATCAATGTTTTTTTTTCCTTAAATCAACGACTGCTAAAGCGTTAACGGCGTTGCAGCAGAGCCTATTTTTCTGCTTTTGCGGAACCACTCTAAAATGACGGCAAGTCGGTTTAGGAGGGTTAGGTCATCCTCTCTCACAGTCAGCAAGTTAACTTATTTATCTTGCATTCAGTTTCCTTGTCAACACTTTTGTGACCATAAGTAAATGATAAAAACATGGCGGGGCTAACTGGTCCCTGTGGATAGGCAGAAAGCCCAAATGCCAAGCTATTTTTAACCCTGAAAACTGCTCCCCTTTGTCGACTGTACTGATCCTTCAGCTCAAGCAACATAAGAAATGCACACCTGGCTGCCAGGTAGTGAAAGCCAGTTATACCCACATCCATGCCCCTGAGCAGGGACATTTTCTGCTACCACAACCACAAAAACACACAAGAATCAAATAAATTGCCCGTACCCCATTCATGTGAAAGCTTAACATGTCTGCACTGACACCTGATGGCCAGGTCACAGAGCGCACGCCTACCTATTTGTGATGCGTTACCCGCGGGTGGCGGTTTTCTGACCCGTCGTTTTGGGCTGTCGGCAGGATACAAACAGATCTCTGAAGCTCTGTCTCCGAAACACCCATGGTCAGAATGCTTTGTGTGTGTGTTTGTGTGTGTGGGGGGGGTGTATAAACCCGACGAATAGAGTCCACTCGGAGAGAGGAAGCTGAGCCTCTTTGTAGGCGTGTTGGGGAAATAAATTTTGAAAGCTAGAGAGAACAGCTTGGTAACTAATTACATCATGCCCCTTAGCCAATCGCAGACCAGGACTGTCAGCAGACCACTCCTGTCTCACTGCTGCATCTCGTCCTCTGAGCGATGATGTCATCTAGAGAGCTCACAGGATTTTATTCATTTCTCTCTCTCTCCCTCTTTCTCTGCCACACACAAATAGGTAATTTATCTCCCTCTTTTAGACTCCACGTATAGCCTGGTAGCATTGAGGCTATGAAACACACACACACACACACACACACACACACACTCAGACTATTCAAGGTGGAAATAGAAGAGAATGAAGTTGGTGGAACGAGATTCGCTTTGGCCAAAGAAACAACTTTCCTTTGCTCTCTCAATTGTTCTTGCTTTCTCATTTTCACACACACAGGTATGTTCTCTCTCCCACTCTCCACCACACACAGCTTTGTTCTTTTTCTCTCTCCGCACACACGCACAGGCTTGTTCCCTCACTGTTTCTCCAATATATACACATTAAGGATTTTCCCTGTTGGTAAGGCACGCAGTGCTTTGAGCACAAACCCCAAACAAAACCATAAACATATTTAGATAACTCCTGCTTAAAAGGTCTACGGTGTTCAAAGGTTTCCTCTGGACTTTGAAGTTCAATGGGATGGGATGATATTTTGACTGTCCTCCTCTCCTGATCCCCCAGAAAAAGATCAGTGCATTTGGTCCAAAAGGTACAGTACTGTAAATAACCCAAATTATTCACAAATGCATGAAAAAATCACCTGCACAAATGCTTGAAAAATCACTCACACAAATGCAACCTGTTCTCCATAGTCAAATCAGTCCACAAACAAACAGATTTGTCCTGTTCCCCAGCATGTTGCAACACAATGCCCAACATGATCACAGTGATGTCCCTTTGATCTGCACCTCAACATGGAAAGAACCTCAGCTTTGTAAGCCAGAAACATTCAATCATCCTAATTTCTGTTTGTTTTTGTTAAACTAAAACACACACCATTAAACGTATACTTACACTGGAAGTTGTGCGTGTTCAGCCAAACTTTCTAAATTTTAAAAAGGCCCCCAAATCCAACATACATCCTTGTAAGTTTGTCCCATTTCCCCAGATGAAAGCTGTCCCAAGTAAGAACAGGGGTATGCACCAAGGAGGCAAAAAACCCCCCAAAAAACACATGTGTCCGTCTTTGAGACCCAACTCATTACATGATGATATAAAGCCGGCTGGGGTTTGTCTGAGCGAAAGCCCTTAGGGGCAGGCCCAGTCTGAGTTAATGAACACAGAAGTGAACCTTGCATTGGCCCAGTGAAAGCAAAGCCCTCATTTAGTCCCTTTCTCTTTCTCTCTCTCTCTCTCTCTCTCTCTCTCTCTCTCTCTCTCTCTCTCTTTCTCTCTCCCTCTCACGTGTTTGCTGGGAATTTTATGATTAACTTGTACAGATTCAAAAATTTGAATCTGTACAGTCTGAGCTGGGCGCTTTTGGTTGGGAGAGTGTGGCAACTGCATTTTCCAGAGAGGGGGTGGGGGGGGTTGCTTAAATTCTTACTTTTTTTTCTTTTGTCTGCTCACAGATGCTTTGTGATCTCAGCCAATCGAATGAAGCTCTCACAGTGTCCTCTAAGCCCCCACCCCTGTGCACTCCTAACTCCTTCTCTGGCGCACATACAGCCACACATGCATATGTAAATCATCACAAAGACCCCCTTGCATGGACACATCTGTCCACGCAACCTTACAGGGATTGAGTGCGAGCATGCCAGATCTTATCCGAGCTTTACTACTCTACTGTGTTCGGCTGCAAGCAGAAAGGAGCTTAAACAGCACAGTACTGGGCACTCTTTGCCAAGCTGCTTAACTCTGTGACAAATTCACTGATCCCAACCTTTCCCCCCCTCTTATCCTGCCACAGGTTCAAATTACTGAAACAAGTAACGTTTTTTTTTTTTCTACTCCAATAAAAGAGTATTGACAGCTCTTAAAAAGGTATGAGCCAACAGAGTTCAAAGGTCAATGCAGGTGTTTCCTCACATGGGCTAAAACTGGTACAGTGGCTGGTTGCAGAAGGACCTGTTGTGCAAACACCATCGTTGTATCACAGGGAGGTAGGAACCACAACGTTGAATGTTTAAGTGCCAGAGGAGGATTGAAGTTACCCCTCAGTTATTTCAGCAAATATCCAGCTGTAGATAAAGTGTCAGGAGTGAACTTGTTTTGCTAGCTACAAGGTTTGTGAGGATGGCAGTACGACAGCGCTTCTGCTTCTTGTACAACAGCAGCTTGTATTACGTGAACAATGCGTCAGTTCATCCATGGCCACCCTGCTGGTCAGATCTGAATCCTTCTCCAAGTTTGGTGAGATCAGCTGATTTTGTCCAGGAGGGTACAAAATCCCATAAGTCCGCTACTTCCCAAACCAGCAATCCTAACTCCTAGTCCTGTAGAACCCCTGTGAAAGCTATGTTCTCAGTTTAATGTGCCAATGCGCAAGATAATTGGGTTTCATTAGTTGTTCAAGTAAGGACAATTTCCTGGACCTGAGTTTGTAGCCCTATTTCCTGTGACAATAACAAGCTTTTGGTCAGGATGCACAGATTAATGTATGTAATGTTACTGTAATGTATGTATGTAAATGTTACTAAAATACTGTAAAGCATCTGTGTTACTGTTTACTAATCCATTAAACAAATTATAGACAATAGAGAGCCTTGTTAATTATAACAGCATTTACAGACCAGGATGGAGACAGTGAACTGTTAGCAGGGAGATGCTGACAGTGAACGGGCCACAAGTAGGATCTAATAGTTATTGAAACTGTGTGATTAGGCAGCTGGAGTCAGTCACGGTAGTCACAAGATCAAGAAAGCTTGCTAATAACAATCGACAAATGGTAAAACATCATCGTCCATGAACAAGAAAACCCAAACAGCTGGCTAATCCTAAACAACAGAGTTGAATGCATAAATGCACCTTTTTCATATTATAAGGCAATTTACTTTAATTCTGCTGATTCACGCTTATGCTAATTTATCAAAACTAACACATTGTATTTGTACAATGCAGGAAAATGTTTAAATGTTCACTGAAATGTGATCAGCTTCAGCCGGAAATGTTTGCTAAACCACAGCATCAAATCAAGGTTCTCAGCTTCCTGCATACAAAATGTTCTCTTGACAGAGGCCAAATTTCCTGTTAGCAGGGTGATATTTCCCCCATCCTTTCTTCATTTTTTCAAATCTGACTGACGAGCTGAACTGAACACATTTTAAAACAAACATACAATATATGGAGAAAAGTATTCGGATACCTACACATTACATCTAGACCTACAACGTGAAAGAAATTTCACAAACTGACTTGTTGCAATGGTGGCATCCTATTACAGTACCATGCTCAAATTCAGTGAGCTCCTCAGAACGACCCATTCTTTCACAAATGTTTGTAAAGGCAGACTGCATGGCTAGGTGCTTGACTTTATACACCTGTGGCAATAGGACTGAATAAAAACTTAAATTTTTAATTCAATGATTAAGAGGTGTGGCCCAATTCTTTTGTCCATAAAGTGTATATACCAAACATCCAGCTACGGGTGAATAAAAAATCATTAAGATTAAAGAAAAAATGAATGTCAGTCATCCAATTACACAACAGTGACTGCATTCTCCATTTTTCCCTATTGTACTAGCAAATAGGACAGTGAACGTGGTGGCGCAACGATGGTGGAGCTCTGAGAACGTATGATGAGGTCTTCATTCACCTTCAAAGCCTGCATGCTAATGGAACACAGTATGTCCGCTGCTTTGAAATTAGAATTTGAAATGAAAATTGGGGAGGGAAATTTTCTGGTGGTCCATGCACAGTTAACCAGGGCAGTTTAATTTTTTTCTCCCCACAGTTATAAGTAATTCACATTTTTATTATATCTTACAGTCTCTACCCCATCTCCCCCTTCCCCCCCCCCCCTCCCCACATTGTCAGGGACCTCCATGGGTAGGAAATCTGAGACATCTTATCATTGCTTTTGAAAGTAAATTATTGTCTCAACCATTTATACAAGAAACAACACACTAAAAATTATGCTCTGCTGTTTAAAGTACTTACCATTTTCAACTTTCTGGGGATCCCGATGAGCTGCAGGGCAAGTGAGAAGCACCAGATCGAAGTACTGTGGTCCTGAACCAAACTTATCTGGGCTGGGAGGTGTCTGAAGGGTTAGTGGTCCAACACGGAAATTGGGTGTACCTCCTGTAGATTCAGAAACCTCCTGCTGGGGACTCAAATTCCCTCATATAATAATAATAATAATAATAAAGAAATAAGAAAGACTTTACCAAGATCAGTCCAGTCTCAGTGGCCTAGAGAACAA
>JAOYSI010018282.1:0-31494 GCA_025775065.1 Hiodon alosoides
AAATACATACCCCCACTCCCCCCCTTCCCCCCCCCTGCCCCCCCCCCCCCCCCCCCCCCCCCGCGGGGCGCCCCCCCCCCCCTTATTCTGAAGACTTGTTCCCATGTTGTTGTGGCTGTCATGAGAACATCAGTTTTCCCACCATTCAAACACACTACTCTTAAACACATGTCTAAGATCTTCAACACAAGTTAAATACTTGAAACGCCTTTGAACTTGCCAAATGCATGGAATTACTCTCCGGCTAGAAATATTGACACAAGGAGGGGCCTGGAGGGGCTAATGCAGTCGAAACTGACCTTTGACCCGTGAGACGACTTGCTCTTCTTGGCATCGGAAAAGGTCAAAGTCAGAGAGCTGCTGGGCAGGGTAGGCAGCTTCAGATGCTGTCCGAACAGAGAGGTGGAGCCTTCCTGCATCACCATTACCTGGGTACGGACAAAAGGAGCCAGTCTGAAGCAAAATCCCTCTGGATTCAACGCTGCTCAATACCAATCACCGAAGAACGTTTAGAAATCCAGACAATCCCGAGTTATTAATGATTCATATACTCAAATGAAAGCATAAATAGTAGTTCACTCCAGTTGAGAAAATGCTAAAGCAGTAAATGGCACAAATCTTTACATATGTGGGTAGTTAAAGATAGAAAATGGCAGGTGTGAAAATTGTAAATTACTACATTGCCATATTGTCACATGCTAAAACAAACATTAGGAATCAGTTTTATAGTAACTTTATCCTAATTTTTATTCATTTATTTTTTCCATAGCAGAGGACTAGCAGAATTTTTTTTTTGACAATATCCATAAAGTGGGACTAATGAATTCATGTATGTCTTTAACACAATGGACAACAAAATCGTCAAATACAACTTCAAATTACTTTATCAAGTTATTTCCGGAATTTTACACAATCATATTAAAGGGCAGGAATTCCAACTGCGCAGGAGTCTGAGACTGAGCCACTTTCCTCAATACCCTGTTTGCTCGTTGCATTGGCTTAAACTGCTTTGAGGAGAAATTTTAACTGGTTTTAAAATCAAGCCGCTCCTCTTTAGGCTGCAAGACCTGCCAGCGAACAGGCTGAAGAAATGGGAGATTCTGTTCTTAAGTGACTCACAACTTAGTAAGCGTTTCCTCCGAGTACTCCAACTCTCGTCTGACATCCAGCTCTTCAGGCTGATTTGACAGACACTGTTTTTGTCCCCCGTTTTCTTTTTTTTTTTTTTTTAAAGAAATTGTCTCCAACTCCACTGGCAGTTTTTAAGGCCTACCCTACTGTTGAGCCCAAAAAGCTTAGAGAGTGATGTCACGCACAGCAAAGCCAACAGAGCTGTCAGTATATGCCCAGGAATGTTTCAGGGGTGATACCTTATAGGGCCTAATGGTCCACGCTGAATATTCTAAGGAAAACCGAATAATACGACATTTACGTAGGCCTCACAGCTATGTTCTAAGAATAGTTTTCCAGAGAGAAGACTTCCCCTGACACACGCACAGAAGAAGAAAATAAAAATCGACAGGGAGGTTTAATTCCTTACTTTAGTCTCGTCTGTACTTCTTTTATGAGGATCCCTTTGCTGCCAAGGACATAAGGAAACAATTTGAGTGATGAACACACTTAAATATGACACACGCTAACGCACACGCACACGCACACGCACACACAAAGTTAGAGGAAGCTTCTTACAGACCCAATTCATTGGAACGGATTTCTCAGGGACAACAAGGGAGTCGTCCGTTTCGAATTTAACTCAGTAAAACTTTAATTTAGACCATGATACCTTACCAACCAACCAACATTAACATGTACTACAAAACACATACTACATAGCTACCACAAAAGTAAAAGGTCATATGTTCATAAAATTTTATAACGTAAACACAGAAATAAAAAAATTTAAAGACACCGAACTTGTGCCTGTGAGCCTATCAAAGAGTTTTGTTTTTGATCACCTGAAATTTTCTGGTACTGCAAAGGAAAACACAAAATGCATAGCTCCAATTCAAAAAAACATTACCGTGAGATCACCTGGTGCTGGTTCGAGGACATTCTGTACCGCGGTATCGATAAACGGCCAAGTTGGGACTAGTCCACCCTAGTGTGCCCTAGTTACTTATCTTCTAGGCTGACAAGCGCTAGAATTCTATTAAGCCGTCTGGCTGACAATGCCTGTAACGGTGTGAAATCAGCTTAGAGGGAATAATAGGTGGGACAACTAGCAGCTCTTCCTTGACTAAGCCCAATCAGGGGTTACACTGCCATACCTGCTGACCCCCGGGTCCAGACCTTGTGCCGCCAGATCTGCTCGTTTGCTCCCAACCTCCAAACCCAGCACTACCTGTCCCGGGAGTAGCCCATAACCCCCCCGCCCCCCCGCCTCGCCGCCCACGCACCCCTCCGGCCTTCAGAAGCTTCCTGCGGAACTCCTCAGTGGGGTTGTTGAAAGTGAGCTTCTCGCAGCGCAGGTGGTTGACTGGCGGGTGGCCGTCCAGGTGCAGGAATAGGTCGTAGTCGAACCGCACTCTCTTAGGTTCTTCCTGAAAAAAGTAGTCATGTCAAAAAAAATACTATGCAGAAGGTAAACTTTTTATTTAAGAATGATTTCATAATTAAAAGTTTTTGACTGAATATTGGGGGTGCAGTTTCAGAAATGTCCAAATATCCCAAGCCGCTTCTGCATGGTTTAAATGATATTGCATGGGGGCATGGGCCAGTAGTACTTACTAGACCAGAAACCCTGGGAAAGGCACTGAAATACCCTTTTTAGGCTGAGAGAAATAATGGTATGGTACTGGATGGGTTAAAACACACCCCATGCATTACAAGACTAAATGCTAAAAAAAGGCCAATCAATTCTGACTTCCACAGCGTTGAAACGAGGACCACGTTTAAGATTGATGTACATGTACCTTGTTTTTGAAGTAAACTTCAATGGGCAAGATAAAACCAGCATACCCCGACTCCTCCACTTTGTAAGGTGGGTCCTTGCACACTGAAACACAAAGACAAGGAAGAAAGCAAGACTGGAGTTATTTACGTACTATGACGCTCCTCTTCAAAAGAAGAATGTGACCAGAACCGTGAACATGACCAAATGTGCACAAAACGGTACCCTGCACCCCCCACGCGATTTTGTTTAGATTAGACTGACTTTGGCAATAGCGGATGCCCCGGTAGCTTTGAGTGGGTTGGGTGTGGGTGATGCGGCCCGTGAAACATTCAAGACGGACTTCCTCGAAAGACAATTAAACAGATGTTTAGTCTGACATTTGTTTAAGCATCTCTAGCTGCTAGAGTACGCTTGTGCACTAATGAACATCTCGTGGGATCTCATTAGCCAAAAACTCAATTTCCAGAAAGAACTGTCGGAAAGACTTAAAAAATTGCATTTCGTTGAAACGAAGAGATCGTGGTGCTTGAATTAAGTGGGAACGTTCATCCATAATTCCAGTTTTAGATATTCTGAACTCTAGCTGACCTGGGGTGTGTCACTGCAAGTTACACCTTTCACTAAAGAACTATAATTACAGGTGGCCGCCTCAGCCAATACCTGGCTATAACGAAACCAACCTGTGGGGTTGCCACATTCCAGCATCAACTCTATTAGCAGAAGATACCTGACAGCAAAGGAACCACCTAAATGTTACAACTTATCGCATTATCTTAACCTCTCCGTAAATGACGCGTAATACAAAGCAGGCCCCTCCAGGAAGTTTTACACCCCCCTCCTCCTCCGGGCTTTTTAGGACAAACAGTGTAGCAGCTAAGGTCAGGTCTGCCGGGACCCGTCTCGAAAACACTCATTTGTCTCCAGCTCAGCCTCAGGAATCCATGGCTAAAGCTACCATTATCTCCTTGGCTATATTTAGCATGCTTGTTTACACCAATGTTTCAGCACTGAAGGGAAAAATCAGGGGGAGCGCTGAAAAATGCTGGCCTAATGTTTACCCCCCCCTCCTTTCCGTTATAGTGTTTCATGACAACCTACATTACATTCACTGGGATTATCCATCTGCAGACTCGCGGCTTGCTAGGAACACTGATCTCCCTTGAAAGCTTATAAAGGCAACATTTAACTTGGCCTCCAGACGCGATCACATGCTAGAGGCACAGACGGCGGGAAAACGCAGCCGCTTTCCATAGGGCAGGAAGGAGGCCTTTGTCTAGGTTCCAAGAAGAGAAACTCCAAAAGTGCGTCTTTCTCAAACATGGCATTTCCAGATATAAAAACAGACTCTCCAAATATTTGGTCCGCTGGTGCATTTGTAGAAAGGGTTTTACAAGGGCCCAATCTAAAGGAAAAGGGAAAACCACCGGGCACTACTCTGCTGAGGCAGGGACAACATCTTCTCACCACACCTCAGGTTCCACAGCTGCTGTGGCTCCTCCTTATTAGGACTGAAATGACTGACAGCTGCACTGTCTGGGCTGGTTCTGACCCGGCCGCTGCGGTAGCGGCGTCTCTAAATGATAATGCTGTATAAATATTGTGGGTCGTGAAGAATTGCATGACTGGGTCAGGCTCAATTACATGGGGCTAAAAGGCTCCATTCACCACAGTGTATTTATACAGAACGGTCTAGGGCAGGACAGGCCAAACCACCCAACTGTGTAGTAAAAAGCTCATATTCACAAATGAATTAACACTGGAGAGTTAGACTTGCAGGTTTGACCTGTAATCCCAGGTGTGCAACCAGTTCTTTGTAACTACCCAGGTGGGGTCGGCTCCAATCCGCATATTGTCCTGCGACTTCAATCTTTTCACACAAAGCAACAAGGTTTGCATCCTTTCGACTTGACTAAAGTGGTCAAAGTTCATATAGCACACATGTATAGAAAAAACCCCAGGGTGCAGGACCTGTCCTTTAAAAAGAGAGAATAGAAAAAAAAACAGTGGTTACGTCAGGGGGGAAACGGTGCCCGACATGGCGAGTATTGTGGCTGGCACCCGCTTTTTCATCTTGGTTTTGGCGTCCTCGTTAAAGTTGAGAAGGTCGTGGGTGGAGGTGACAGATCGGACGAGCGGGGTGCACAAAAAACGGCCGATGACCTGTGACAGGAACTTGGCCCGTGATTATAGCAGAGCGGGACAGAAAGAAAGCTTGCCCTTTTATTGAGCACACTTCCAGTACTCCCTCTCCCCCCCCCCCCCCTCCCAAATCGAGCCCAGACGCCAATCACGGAACAATGACAGTCACAACGCATTTGCCCTTTCGCCGAGACTGGTTTGTAACGAGACAAAACCAGACCATAAATTCAGCGTTGAACTGGGCAGGAATGTCTAGGCAGAAGCGTATTTATTCCAACTGAAAAAATTCTTGATTTTTACCAAATCGATCCCCAAGCCAACACTTGTTGACATTTCTCATAGTCATGTAGTTACGATACACACAATACCATCTGAAATCTATACATCATGTCCCTCTACAAAAAGAATCATCATTTCTATGGTTTGTTAATTTGGTGGAACAATTAGGCCGTTTATATCATTTCAATCAACAAATCCTCCAAGATAAAGGAAAACCCCTTTGCTCAAATCATTTTTAATTGAATATATTTCAGTGTGCACTCCAAGTACCCCAGTCGTCTTACTACACTAACTTTCTACTAAAATAGGGTTAACCACTCCAATACTCCCAATTTTTTGTAAACCAACAAAAACGTTGCGAAGAACGGCGGCTACTTCTGATCAGTCATATCACAAGGGGTGACTACCTCTGAACACAGGCCCAAATGAATGGCACAACACTGAGAAGTTCACCGGCGGGAGACTGAGGCTTCCATTTGTGTCTGCCTGATTACTGAAAGACCTGGTCACTGAAAAAGCCAGCCTGAGAAAGGCCTGGTAAAGTTAATGCTGGTCTCATGTCTCACCAAGTAAAATGCCAAGTTGCTGGATTCTAATAATTAGAAGAGTAACGATTAAATGTCACAGCAGCAACCAAGTTCCACGAGATGTGCCAAGTTTTTTTTATGCATGATCTGACTGTCCATCTAATTTCTCAACTTGGGCTTTGGAAATGTGGACATAAAGTCCACTTATAAAATACACATTTCTTCCTTAAGTCTCTTGAATTGTTTTTTAATTACCGATGTCAGATCATGCCTGAAGCAACACAAATTATAAAAGCCAGAGAGAAAAGAAATCCAGAACCTGGCTTCAAGAAGAAAGACATCCAGACACTTTCATGTTAAACAGCCAGAGAACAAAATGTAACAGGAATCATTTAATTCATCAGCTAGAGAAAAACATTCCGTTTTAAGCAAACCAAGAAGCCAATTATGGTGCCACACATGTACCAATTACAGATAGTCACATATACAGGTGCGTGCCAGGCTCATTAGACAGTAGAAGATTTGAGATGCAAACCCACAAACGACTTTCCCCAACACAAAGTCAACTTCCTGTCCCAATCCAGTATGTCATCTTTTCCCATATACCCCCCCGTTCTGCCAAACAAATCTTGCTTTGGGCAAAAGCTAGAAGGAAGTTACAATGTTCCGCTGTACTGGACAACCACCCAGAGACATGTCAGGAAATATGAGCGCTATCCCGGTACTACCAGGGATTTCTGGATTTGTGTGGCGGCATCCTACTGGTTTCCTTTGGACATCCACGTTCATGCATCTAAGACAGACATTTTCGAGCTTCCGCAAATGTCTATTAATTTAACTTAACCCCGCCTTCTGTGACTGAGAACTACAGAAAAAAAGCTACTAGGTTTTGTCCACATTTTTCTGTTCAAGGCCCTTCACAAGGATACAATTCTGCCACTTTGGCAGCTTTTACAAGACTCCCAAGAGCCCAAGTACTTGTGCAGCAGCACAGCCCGGACTGAATGCACTGGGAATTAAGTAAAGAATATAGATGTTGTTCAACGCATCTGAAAAAAGAATTCAAGTTAAATGATTTAATATGCTTGTGATGGATAACACAACCCAGTAGCCACGTTTTTGGGGTTTTAAATGGTGAATGTTTAGTCATATGTGAAATCTTTTGAGTGTATTCAGTAAAACAAAAAAAGCAATTACAAAACTTTTAATAACTCCCCTCTTGTGCCAGGAGCAATTAAAACAAAATTTGTTCTTTCATGAAGCAACAGTATCCACCAGCTTTTATCAAACATCAAGACGCAACAGAAGTGCTAACCAAACAAAAAAGGACCCTTCACGTGAGTTAATGAAAGTGTGCAGTCACCATTTCAGATGAATAAAACCCAGTTCAAAGCAATTCCACTGGTTACCCATCACTTAGCTGCGATGCACATAACACATTTTGTAATTGCTGGATTTCAAAAGCACAGGCAGTCCAGCCCCCAAACACCCTTAAGGCAAATCACACGCGCACACGCGCAGACGCGCAGACGATAGGGTCACAGGGGCTGAACGGTGCACTGGGGAACCACATTTGGGTCGGGGGACGGGAGAACAGCCAGAAGGTCTTTTCCGAGCCGCACGGCCAACTGCGTGCATCTCCGTCACAACAAAGGGTAATCGTGACCGGCCGTTCATCAAAAACCCATTCACTACCCAGGGAGAGCTGCAAAAGCACTGAAACTGGGTCAGTCGCATTAATAAACTTGCACTTGGTTCCTGATAGGGTAAACAAGTGGCAAAAAAAAACCTAAACAAATTAAAGTTGAGGCCCTTGCAAAAAGGTTGACTGCCGCAGTAAATCACATTAAGGCCTTTACACAGGTCTTCATCAAACCCCCTCATTCATTATCAAATCGAAGGGCTGCGGCTGCCGTAGAATAACAAACAATTAGAAAGGAAATTGGTCGGCCGATAATTGGTCCCAGGCACGGTCTCGCTAACGATGGCCCTCGCCCTGCCTGTGCAGATGACCTTGCGGTGATGTGCTATACAGCAGGAGCTGCTGGCCTCCAGCTAATTAAATAACCCATAAGCAGCTCTTCGGAGCTCTTTTTCAGGCCTTAATAAGGCTGTCAAAAAGCTGCAGCTACGTAGCGGTTACTTTATGAAGTATATACTACAACAGGTGACGTTTAGGGCTAGATGTAATGCATGCAGAGCCTAGTATTATCCCCGGTGTACACTGGCTTTTTTTCCCCCCCAGCCCAGGTTCTGGCCTTGGCTACATCGCCCGTTCACACGCGGCAGAATGACGCTGGAATCAGATAAGAGAAGGCGCAAACGCCTCCATTGAACTGAAGGGGCTGGAGCAACGGTTTGTCAGCTGTACAAAAAGAGTGCCCAAACAAAACTGGTCCGACTTCCTGAGCAGTTCTGTGGGAGAAGGGTCAGGGCTATTGGGCGTTCAGCTCTACTGGAGCCAAATAACTTGCACTGTGACTCATCTCATGGGTTTTATTATTCGCTCGAGTAAAAATGACTTTTTACTAGATTCATTGTTGAATAAAGTGAGGCGATTATTAAGCGTGTAAAACGTAATTATCACAAAGCTGGCACGTTAGTAGGCAACAGAAACCAAGGTGGAGACAATCCAGCGCAGCTTTCGCGATCATGAGTTTCTCCCAGCAAATTCACGGGCCTCTTGCGCTCATGCGCATGCCAAGAACGGGCACTGCGATAACGTACTTATTCAATTTACACAACTTTCCAAAGCGGGTATCCTCGGGTGGACAGGAGGCTGAAGTTCTCCTCTCATACTGGCATGACTAAAACCATAGTTTAACCAGGTCTTAAAACCTTTAGTTGCTGGGACCAGCACAAAGCCAACTCGTTTGAAATATCATAATTTCGTCTCACCTCTCAAGGTGGTAGACCACTCCAAGATATACATCAGGGCTTCAGTACAGGGTTTGGCCTTCAAAATATCACAATCCAGACTTCCTATTCACCACCTGTTACCAAAGTCAAACTGAATCGAGGATTTTACACACACAGCTCAATGGTGAACCCCACTTCAGTAAACACCATCACAGTTTCTACCGCCTGAACAAAAACAAGGGCAACCACATTCCAGAAGAAAAACAAAACTGACGCATGGCTGTATAACACCAACAGGATGCCAAGAAAAGTTCCTTTTGTTGCCCAGAAGTAGTTGGCCTTTGCTGAGCTTTTTAACTGGCATTGTGTCTCAAAACAGACTGACGGGACTGACAGAGGAAGGGCCGTGGCTTGTAAAGGTCGTTCAAATCAGACGGGAGTTTGGAGACCCGGGGTTGTGTGGGGGGAGGGGGTGCAGGAAGGCTTTACGCCACACACGCCTCGCCATATGGGCGAGACTTTCCCCAAACGGGCGGGTGTGAAAGCCACACTTGCAGCACGGGAAGCTTCCTAGACAGGAGCGCCTCACTCACAGGCAGAAGCCCCATTCAGAACTCTCGCATCCAGGCTAGCAACAGCGGAAACCCCCAGACACGACACACTCTGGTGAGCAGTGGTCACAGGTAAAGGGCAAAAGGCCCAGTGATGGAGGGAGGTGTAAATGAGAGAGTTCTCCACCACCAGCCCTTCGTGTCCACATCTGTTCCACAGCCCTCAACTGCCTTCAACCCCCCCCCCCCCGACTTCCACTCTACAGCTGCAGTTTATCAAAGCCCTCCAGGAAAGAACCCCAGAGTGCTTCCATTTCAAGATATGTTTTCCATTTCTTCAAATCTCCTCAAGTGGCATCATGGGTCACGGCCAGTGCCTCGCTTGTGAAGTTTTATCAACGCCGCCCCCCCACCTCCATGCCAACTTAAAATACAGAAGAGGTCACTCCTATAATTTAAGGTGGCCCACTGCTTAATTCCAACAAGGTGCACCCACTGCCGGCATGGCCATTTCGGTGCAGTTATGGCGTGGCGATGCCTGTCATTATGGCGTTGGTGCTCACTGTGTGGTCTTGTCACTTGTCCCCGAAGCCAAACGCTAAACAGACAGACAGAGAGGGCGGCAGAGCGAGACCCACCGCTGCCCGCTTTAAGTCGCCGGAGGGGATTTCTCGGGCTCCTATTTAACGCACTCTCTCCGGGGACCCCGGTGAGGGTGGATTCATTTCAGGTGTCCAGGGACCGGGGTCTTCAACGTGGTGGCAATGAATGTCAAAACGAAACGCATGACAGATGGGCCTGGCCTGGTCTGTGCTGGAAGGGCCATGAAAGGTTGCCGTTTCCGGTCTCCCCTCTGGCTTTAATTGTGCATCAAGCACCAGGCCCCCACCCCCCACAAAACCAGGTACTACCCCTCCGCCCACCTCGAGTCGTCCAGGTTTGGTCATTTAGTGATTCAACAGCAGCTAACATATGAAGTATAACACACTAGTCAGTATCATCATTAATTAGCACAGTAATATTAAAGAAGTGAATAAAGAGGCTAGGTACCTTTTGTTTTTCCTCAAAATAATGTTACCAGTCCTTCAAACAAAGCTGAAGACCGCAGGTAGCAAATACACAGGAGAAAGCAGTTTGTTTGGGGCGGAAAACAAAAAACCTCCAGAGAACACCAAGCCCAACCCTCAAAACAGGTTCACTGACAGACAGGTTCCCACGGATGAGGAGTTGGGGTACAGATTGCATCTGCTCATCCTAACGTTTTGGGCAGTTTCAGAATTGCACATGGCCGAGTCAAACGGAGTTTCATTTTTAAACTTCCTCAAAGACGGATCAGTTTGCCGACAGTTCCAGGTACGCATTCCGTGGCCCAAATGAGGTACAGTGAAACTGTGTGACTCACAAACCGTACGGTGCCGGCCATATAAACACACACACACACACACACACACACACACACACACACGACAGGGTAAATGAACCGCTATCAGCAGCAAGTGCGAAACACTTTGTAGATTAATAGCAGTGCTCCCTAACCTCCCTAAAGGGGGTACCAGTAACAACTGTACTGCAGATCAAAGATACTATTGAGCTCTGACCTGAGACGCCACTGTTAAACTGATCAAGCACCTTCATATAAAGTGACTGATGATCGGTTTTGATTCAATCATTCGCATATATCGATGTGCCAAAATTACAATGAATACTGGCGTCTGCTAATGCTCTCCAAGCGCAGCAGAACCGACGTTGCAGCTAAAGCTTGAAAGCTTCATCTAAAATGGATATTTAACCAGTTCCCCCTTCCAACACATGGCAAAATTAACCATTGAAAATGCATAAATTCACATGCTACGCAGCTCGCAGCTCAAATTGGTTTAAAATGCAGACCTCCTTCGATGTTCAAAGTAAACTGGGTAAACCTAACCACAAGTTTTCCAACCATTTTGATTTGTGGTCTATACTAATGGGGCTCTTCCCCGGTAATTAACCATTTGGGCAGTTCATTGAACATAATTGGACAATCGTTCATGCCCTTCGCTAAACGAATATTAATGACTGCTATTCAGCCTGGTGATTTAACTTCCTGAACTTTCTTCAGAAAGTTCTTCAAGTTGGTTATGGCTTCAAAGAGTAATGTTTAACTAATTTTACCAAACACAGCCCCGAAGGATCCAATTCAGAAAACTGCTCCTTCAAAATCCAACAGACTTCCCATTATAATGTTGTGAAATAGCTAATAAATGATTGAGCTGAAGCCCCCGATTCCACAAGGTGCCTCAGATTATTGCAGAGAAAACTGTAGGTTTTCCAAACCTTGGCCTATCCATCTTGGCAAAGGGAGACCAAAGCCCCTGGTTGCGATACATTTTCACCGCCCTTAAAGCGGAAAAGCTCCAACAAAGACTGCACAACATCAATTGCACGTTATACAATCTATACATAAAACTTTATGTTGAGAATTAGGCCACGGAGACATGCCAAGCACAATAACCATCATGTGCCAAACGTGCAGAGGGAGTATGAAATAAAACGTCCCTTGCGTCGCAGCTGTTCCCTCCCAGCCGGCGTTTAGAGCGCTCCGCATCTTTACTATCCTGGGGTCAAGCTCAACCAATGGGACCAATTCTCCACAGCTTTGAACTCCCTCTTAACAGCAAGTGGAAAGAATTAGTTATACCTCTGAAAGTAAAAATAAACCCAGCGTTGATTAAGACGCGCAAGATTGCAGCAAGCCAAGCAACTCGGGTCACATGACGTTCAGAAGAGCACAACCGATCCCTCCACGACAAAACCACAAAAACGCAAACGTTTATTTAGCAATAATAATTGATTCAAAGTGGTTTGTCCAGGTAACGGCCACTTTCCAAAATGCTCCACAAGCGCGCTCTTGCCATGGTGGAAACCTTCCCAGGAAAGGTTCTGGAAGAAGGTCATTCTTGGTCAGCGGCATACAAGGGCATAGAGACTAAACATTAACTAATTAGCCAATTAGTTCATCTGGACCAAGCTTATAAAAGCACGCTGTAGCAAAGGAGAAAGTGATACAGACATTTGCACAAACCTGGGACATTCAAATGTAAAGTGACATTTCAAAGGGCAAACCAGCAATACACAGCACCAGGACTGGGCAACTTTATGCCATTCCCTTGCAGATCGGTCACACCACAATGGAGACGTGAAATCTGGGCAGTAAAGTCAAGCTGGAAAAAACAAAGCTTACTATAATTAGCTGTGCACTGGAGAGAATTACTTTGCACCTGCTTTAACATTAATTTATACAATCACAGGCCCATGAACCATGGGAAAAAACCGGCATTTCATTTGTCCGGACTTTGGCACAGCACGGAAGCCCAAAAGCAACACAAAATCAAACCAACACACCAATAAAAAAATTAAATTACAAACAACACATAAGACCTGTTCATGCTCCTGTAAAATGCCCTGACACCACACAACAGGCGCGTCTATGGCCAAACACAGCTATAACTGAGGTTTTGATACAACGATGTTAAAATCAATACACGCCAACATACATTAACGCACTTAAATTTATTATAATAAAGTTCAAGTCAATATTAAAATTAAGGAGGGCAGTGTACTTGAAGTATCAATGATTTTGAAGAATTAATTGAAAAGAAAGAGAAAAAACCCAGAGACTCACAAAAGAGAATGTTAAAAAAGAAGAAAAGGAGCAAAATGGCTGCACCTTACTCGAAGACAATATCATTACACTTTGGGCATATTGAATTTCTGACATTTTCAATCCAGATCCCAGCAAAGTTTTAAGTTGAAATCAGCCTCCCCCGGACTGCCAAACTGTCAATGCCACAGCAGGATCCCCCGTCGGTGAGCAGAGAGGGTCTTAGATCAAATTTCACCCTACTTCCTCAACAAGCCCCGTGCAGGCCCCCTGCTCACAGGTAGCGCTGGTGTTGTACGTAGCAGGAGCCCACACAGACACTGTGAAAGGCCCGTCTTCAGACTGACAGTATAATAACCAACGGGGGCCTTACAGGGGGCACTGACATACGTGTTACAGAGTTACCGCAAGAATGTTTAATCAGCCCTGCAGGGCCCATCTCATCAATGGTTCCATTTTACTCAGTCCCCCTACTCTCTAAATCAGTTTTTACCCAATAGGACAGGCAGGCAAGTAGATGAAAAAAAAAGAAATGTACAGAGTTCATTCTGTAGTGCTGTTCAATGCTAAGCATTCTAAATCCACACACAAACACACAGGTTTTGATACACTTGACCTAAAGAGTGAGACTATGCCATCACGCGGTAACCTTCCAAATAAGATCATCATCATCATCTCAGGCAATTGGATCATCCTTGACAATCATGCATCTTCACTACACTTAGAATACCTAAGTAAAGCCAGGCATAAAGGCATACAAACCTGCTCCAAGAAATCCTCAATACTAGTGATTGACCAGAAAAGCTGAACATTCAATGCTCAATTTCATTCACATAAAATGGGTCTATATGGCAAGTTATCAGAATACTCTGTCCGTTGTGCATCTCAAACCTCTACACATAAAATTTAACTGCTTTACTCTCTACATTCTCTCGTTTGTGTACTCCAGGGATTTAAATTTTCCTCTCTTCTTTATTTGTACAGCAGTCAGCCACTCAGTCTAGTTTACATAGCAAAACCTTTTTTGTGGGTATAGTTTTTGTATTTTCAACGCAAATACAAACACACATAGCATATTCAAGTTTTTGTATCGTCTATTGCGATGCAAACCAATTTAAATCCCTGTAATGTACATCAGTCATTTCATTGCATGTGCTAACACTGCTCACTGAATCGGCACAGGGGAGATTTTCCTTTGGAAACAAGGCACAATACAGCAGATGTTACCATCACAGGATGCGTTTCTTTCTTTACGGCCATGACTCCCACTTCAAAGCACCTAAAATCTTTAAAATCGGTTGGGATTTCATTAAACATGCATCCACTTGTATTTTTTTGTCAAGGTGATTGAGATTGACCGTTGACCTCACCTTTACATTTTTTTATTTTATTAATAATTACCACCAATTGTTCAGGATTTTCATGCCACTAGAGCAAGAGATTCATTACTAAAGAGAACTAAAATTTCAATTAAATCCACATCCTCAGTACAACCAATATATAGCTTATATTCAATACCAAATCAGTCTTTCTGAAGTGCTAGGTCAACACTCATTTCAAAATAACTTAGTTCTTCTATTCCATTAAGGCTTGAAACCCAATACTTTATCGTTCAAACTACCATGATATAACTCTTCTCTGATATTCTGCTCACAATTACGGGCCTTTTTGAAGATAAATCATACCAGATCCAGAAATTTCACCCATTGCTGTATCAGGTTACCCATTTATACACAACTGGACAAACGTAATCAAAACACAGTGTGCTTCTTTTAATAATATATCATGTGAAACAGCTTTTTGTTCTTCTGCCTACCTGAACCAGACAGAACCACATGAAATAAGAGTTGGACACAGGTGAGAAATTTAAGCACCTTTATCTGACATCTATGAAATCTTCAAACTTATTGGAAGCTTAAACCGACTGATGGGCATCGGTCAAGAATTGACCCAAGGAACCAACAACCCTCACTTTCATGAGTGCATACAGGTCCAGCTGCTTAACAGAGATTATGGGACTTGACAAAGTAACAGACCGGCAGGTTTTAAACCAGGAGTTGAAGGCAGAAAATTGTCACAATGGAATACAGAGTAAAACCCTTAAACCCTAAACACCCGCATTGTCATCTCCACCATAAATTCTGCTATGGGGCCATTTTTGACAGTAACACTAACCTTTTTTGCAAGAGAGGAATCTTTTCTTCTTTTTTTTGAACACCTCTTAATATTTTTTTATGCCGATTAAATTTTTTACATCATTACGTAAAAATGAAAAGTGAGTAAACATTTCATGAGCTTTCTAATAAAACATTAATACATGTTTCCTCTTGCCAAGTCAGCAAAGTAGTTTTAATCTACTCCAAAGCATTTTAAGTCATTTTAAGTAACCCATTAATTCCGTGCTAGTTCCATATCTAGAATATTAAATATAAATGAGATAGACTTGGTTCCACCCGCCACCTGGTTCTCTTTCTACATTTAAACTTTTACCACAGAAGAAAAAAGGTCAGTTATACTCTCATAAAAACAATAGGCTCAAGAAATCAAAGAGAAAAAGAAAAAAAAGGTACAATCCAACCCCTATGGTTTGCTCACAGACTGTTCCTCAATTCCAGGTCAATTAACCCTTAAAGAATGTCCTTTTCTATTTAGCTTCTGGCTAAAAACCATAGGTGCCTGTCCTGACCAAAATGTTCCAGCTGTAGTTTCAGAAGCACCGTTTGAAAGAAACACATTTTAGGGAGAAAACTAGACAGAGGGAGGAGAAAAAGGGATGAAAAACCTGCCAAGAGACAGCCCTTATAAACCATGCTTCAGTAAACAGCTTCCTCCACCCTCCTTTCATTGACAAAATTCAGAGAATGAGCGTTTATGGCCTGGTTCCTGTTCCGAGGCGGCCACTCCACCTCCTTTCCCGTCCCTTTCATGGCCGCGGCCTGCAGCCTCACAGCTCAGCCCCTTTGTGCGCCACCTATACAAGTAGGTATGATTTCTGGCGAGTCGTAAAACAATTACTGGCAAATTCCTGCAGCTCTTTGATTCCTTGCCTGGCGGGAGGAGGGGCCTTCCGAGCCAGCCTGCAGTTAACCGCAGAAATCCAGGAGGACACAGGACTCCTGGGGAAGGCTTCCATCTGATGCCAAGGGAGAGCAGAGAAGCAGATCGCCGACGACAGACCCAGCCCACCCGCTACACACCCATTTCATTAGGCTTTGCCACTGCCATTGCCCTCATCTTAGAATGGGCCTCTTAGGCAACTACTTAAATGAAAGCGACAACATTTGTCATTTAAACACCTCAGGCTTACTTGCATGAAAACGGTCCCTTGTCAAGAGCTTCTGTTTTGGGTCAGGTTTGCCATGTGGCAGCAAATGGTTTCGATTCACTACACTTTGGACACTTGAAACATCTTAAGGTATTTGAAACCATGTGAGCTTGTTTCAATTATTAATTTTAAAAAAATAATCAAAAACGTTTCGTTTTATTGTCTCAAAAAGATTGAATCCGATCATGTCTAACACAATTATGAATAAAACCCCGCCACGCTCTACCCTGGAGAGACTGTTAGGCATTTCTCATAGCTCCAGCAAAGTATAATGTTAAAGCAGCGATTAATGTAAAAGCTGTGTATATTTAGATTAAGTGGAGGATACGGTTAACCAAAATTAACATGGCAGTCCCATGGCCCACCGAAGATTTGTAGCCCAGAACATCACCGGAAAGGGGAATTACGCCAAGCTGAAGGATGACACGTCACGTTTAAAAGGCTAAAAACCTAATTTATTCATGGGCGTCCGAATTACGGATGAGCACAAGCAATCCGTGAGACCGCACTACCCCTGGTTATAAGAGTCATTTCCATTCTGAAATTCATGCCTGTCTGACTTATACTGTCACTACCATTTCATTATTCCACAAATTCCGATTGACTTTTTAACAATCTAATCGAATAGCAGTGTTCTGTCCATTCTTTGATTTGGCGTGACGATCTCACAGGTCTCCGCCTATGCCATGGTCCAGCCTCTCAATCGCAACAATACTTGCAACCTGATGGCTTTTCTATAGATTGACTTCGCTACGATACAGAGAAGAGAATCTCTGAAGAGAATCAGCCATAGAGAGCGACAGGGAAACTTCTCAATCTGCCCTCTCTTTAGGCGCATTTCATACAAGGGCACAAGAAAGTTGATCAGGGGAAACGCTAGCATGCCGACCACATCTTTCAGCAAAGGGCTCCAGGAAAGAGAGCAAACTCTGGTTTTTTTACCAGCTCTGATGGAGGAATATACAATATGAAGTGGCGATGAACTTTGATTTATTCTTTTTTTTAAATAAAGCTTAAAGAAAGGGCCCAGTTTTAATCGAAGGTCCACCATAATTGCTTCATTAATTTTTACCCACTAAGGAATGCCGCTGCTATGCTCTACAGAAACGGCAGAAGACGCAGGTGGAGATGGTTCACGGGGCCCCTCGACGGCTCCAGAGTCATTGCGAAAAAGAATAACACGATTCAGAATCCCGAGCCCAGAATACTGTGCGGCACCGCTGCCAAGCGCTACCAGAAAGCCCAGTGCAGAAGCAGTCCCGCGACAATGTGGCATGCTTTAAAAATCACATCTGCCAAAGAGATTGGGATGCATGCGACTCTGGGCTGTATGCGCTCGAGGCAAAATGAGGCCTACAGTAATGCCGGGAGTGGGGAAAACGTCCATGCTAAATCTGCCACAGAACGTCGCACCAAAAACAGAGGAAGTCTTTTTACTCCCATTGAGATGCCCAAGCAGTCATGGGAACTAATGAAAAAAGAACCTGCAGAACTGGAAAGCCAAAACCGCAAAGGCACGATGCCAAAGGATGTCCAATTAAGAGCATTACAGTAATGGAACCCTGCTCCCCTTGGCTGGACATTTAAGCAGAAGACGACTACAGCCTGAAAACAATACCACACAGAGGAGAGCCGTCCTGTGAACCAGGCCGCTGATCGTAACTAGGGAGGACATCGTTCACTTTGTCAGCAAGATCCCACTGCTAGCAGACTTTTTTCTTTCCATATTTTTCATAAGACCTCTGAATAAGGATTTACATGCTGTGAAAGACAGCCTTTACAGCCTACCATTCCAAGAGGTAGTTATGGAACTGCAATGGAACCATTTAACTAAAATTTTAAGCAGCACGTTTTCAAAAGGATGTTCCAGGGGAAAACAAAAGCCTGTATACCCCCTTAAATATCAGGTTTCCAGGGTTACACAGCATGACAGCCAATCATAGGGTTTTTTTTTTTTTGCTGGACATCTATTCAGTCCTGTAGCAATAAAATGGAAAATGGCGTGATTAACTATGGATGGACACCACCCAAAAAAAAAAAAAATTCAGACCCAGAAAATACTGATGCAGCAAGCCACGATTGCTGAAGATTAGCACTGCTCATTTTCTGACCTGGAGGTAAACTTCATAAATAATGAATTTGTTGTCCGCAGGAAGAGCCGATTCAAAGTGTTTACATTTTACATTGAAATGGGGTGGGGGTGGGGGGCACTATTTACACAAAGTAAGGCATGTCAAAGCCACCCTTTCAAGTCAGGAGAGAGAACCAGTTTAATCCAGACCAGCTGTGATTTTACTGTACACAGTATAGGTGCCCCAAAATGCATAGGAAGTGATCTAATACGGGAGGAAGTGACCTAATACGGGAGGGAGTTGGGGGCACTCTCGATGGGACAGTAAAGTGGACCATCTCAACAGCCAGGCAGCTGTGCCAACATGGATCCGTCCGGCCAGAATGTCTGTTAAAAACCCAAAAGACATTCCACGACACGTTTACCATAAAACCGCAACACGTCGTGTTAAGGAAGACAGTTCAACCCATTGAGGGCACAGAGAAGTTCAACACGGGACAGATCCTGGTGGTGGTCAACGCAGCTAGGAAAACCGTGATGCAAACTGTGGGTCATGACCACACTTTCCATACATTACAAAAATCAGATGTTAACAGAAATAAGTATATTAGAGAGAAAACGATGTTCAAAATGTCTGTAAACCTGTATATTGTGTGGGCTCTTCTGTCCACTTTAAGCACCATTCTTTTAAGTGATCTGAAGTTGTTAACTTGAGTCAGATCACAAGATTCATCAGGTCTAGTACCCTCTTGATGGTTTTAGGGCATTCAACTGCCAAGCACATGTTTATCTAGGGTCGGGAATACAAAGTTATTTACTATTCTTGGTCATCAAAGGCCTTTAAAACATGTTTAAAGTAGTTCCTGAAACAGGTATCGAGCCTGATTTATGGGCCAACCTGATTTAATGCTTTGAGAAAATGGAGAGATTTTTTTCCCCCCCAAACTCACACACTCAGCTGTTTTAAAACACACCGCTTCCTCAAATCCAACGATTTATTTACCATAAATCAGCCCCCCCAGTGACGCATGTGGCTTTTGTACGCTGCAAACCAACTCAGTGTAAAGACTTTTGCCTTAAAGTCAGACTTTCTCAGTCCAGCATGACAGGCAATTCACATGCTGCAGGAATTGATCGTTTAAAAATATGACTGGATGTGAAAAGAAGAAGCCAGCCTCCTGCCCGCTTTTTGCATAATTTTATTTATGCAAGAATACATTTAGCCCATGAAGAAAAACAAATGCCTAACAGGAATTACAGCTTGAATATATCTTTTTGCACATTGGCCAGTTCAATACATTAAAAAAGTGCCGTGTAATAGTCAGACTGTTTACCGCAAACTACTATAGAACCGTCTAGCAGCAAAATAAACAAAAGGAGTAACCACATGGGTACAGACATTGTGAAACAATTTACCTGCACTTAGTTACCAGTTGCTACAGAAGCCATTGACAACAATGTCCAACACCTTACAACTAACTAATGTGCCACAGAGAAACCTTTCAAATGTATAACTACAAATAAACCAAACCAACAGTTGAGCTGGAGGTATAGTTCGGTCAAGCAGTCTCCACATACAAAGTGTGCGCAGTATACGAACCTCATTGGCGTTTATTTTCTAATAATGAAATTCACTAAAATCAGTGGGTCACAATTACTAATGAAAATTATGTCCTTTTAATTGTCGGAGTTATTCTTGTAACGTTTTAGAACAGTGGCCAAATTGTTTCCATACATTAAACAAAAACGTCAATAACTTACTTGCTTAAAATGTTTTACCATGACAGCCTTAAAATTTTACTCATCACCCACTTACTGAAGAAATACACAGGTGGAGCACTTACGGCGGGTTCATTCTTAAATTGACTTAATTATAACTTATATTCTAGATATTGGCGATTTTACATGTATAAACCAAACACGAAAGACCTGACAGTCATAATTTTACAACTGTTCTAAATAAACAGAAACTGTTCTCCTGCAATCTGAGTCCCGTGTAATTACGATACGACAGGGTCTCTGACGCTGGAATCTTTCCCAGCACTTGTCACGTCAAGTAAAACTCGAACACATCAGCAACACCAGTAAAAACAATCCCAATATATTCGTTATTTTAAATTCCAGTCTTGACAGACGCGCCATCAACCAGCATGATTACTCATCCTCGCACTAATTCACCCATATCTCCGTCCCCAAAATAATATTTGTATGCGTTTCACCGCATCGTTATTAAACAATGTCATGCCACACCTAGCAACATGCGATTCGATATGGGATTTGCATTCCTCCAGGTTGGACACAACGATGTACGTGGCAGAAAATGGTGTATGGCAAATAAATATAAGCAAACAAGGATTGGAGCGATGTTGTTGACAGTTTTATTAATTCAGGAGGCATAGTCTGTTTAAACGTAAGTTTGCAGATAATAGCTATATAGCCGGTTAACTGAATTGGCTACATAGTTATTTTATTAGGCCAGGTGGCTATCGTATTTCCTGGTTTGCTGCATATTTAGATATTCGGTAATGCAACTTTAAATTACTTAAAAATATATTAATCAATTTAAAACAAAAAATTGGACAATCGCTTGTTTAATAATGAAATGTAGCGGAATCTTAACACGATTTAATATATTAAGTGTTATTTCGATTGTTTAAATGATGTTTCCATACAAAAGACAAAAATGACAAGCCATCCCGAGGGCTTCAAGCCCCGGAGCTCGTACCACAGACAGTAAAATTAAATACTATAGCCAACAACGCCGGTATTGTTCACTTTAGACCTCCTATAAACTACATACGAGTAGCTTTAAAAGGAACGTGTCATAGTGTGCACGTAATGGTATATACAGCTTTAAAATGAACGTTAAAACAACCCCAAAGTATTTGAACACCAGCCTACCTCGTACCTCATTACGATAGTATGAAGGTTAGATTTCCGTAACAACTTCACAGCTTCTAATATTTAACCGCTAAACATAAGCTTTAAACAGAGTCCTAAAATACAGCTCTTTAAATACCTAACGCTACTGCCTACAAACCAACGATGTCACGGTCCTGTTAATTTCTGTTTAATTTATAATGGAACTAAACACTTCAATTGTATCAACCTGAATTCAATTTAGTTTGATCGGGAACCACTCAGGTATCCGCAAATCAGCATCAGTAAACTAACACCACGGTTTTCTGTCAGCTACAGCTACACACGCAAAATGAGCCAAATAATTACATATTTCTAAAACAAGGACAGCCGCGTAAAATAGACATCCTTACCTCTCTTTGGTCTTGGGAAGCTTTCGTGCAGGTGAAAAACTACCTTTTCCACAAAGTGCTGAATGTTGCTGTGCTCCGGTCCTCTGACGAACACCATCCAGTCATGCGTAAAACCTTCCACGGTGGGTTTCTTTCTGACCTGGGCACGGTGACCAAGCTCTAGTTTCACCTGAACTGCACCCTACAACATCCAAATGACAGAATACGCTACCACTCAAAATGACCAGGGTTTGAAACTACTGACTTACTAGTTGAGACTCGAGAAACCAAGTACTTTATACCTTGCGATGCATAAATGCTCAATTGTAATGAATAGCGATACAAATACAACGTGAGGGGACGAAACATGCAGCGTAGAATTTGATAGAATATACTTTATTATAAACAAGTTTTCCAATTACCGTAATTAGGCAGATAAATAAGACCTTTAAACTAAATTATGATCCCTGAGATCTCATCTCGTCGTTTATGTACTAAGCTAAGACATGTCATTATTTAACACGACGCATGTTGTGGAAAAAGTGTTCTTTCTTAAACGTCAGTTGTTTTTTAATGCAAGCGTATCTATACTTTTTCGCAGACGTGCCCTAATGCATGAGAAATGTTGCGTTCTAGACGCGCCTGTTAGCTTCCTATACTACTTCTACTGTACTTGTATGGAAATATGGCTGGATTTCTGCGGCACAAACGGGCTGAACGTTACCTCCTCCTTAAAGCAAAAAACAGCATCGTGCAATATAGCCAAACATGGCACCAGTGACCACAGAATACTCACCGAGCTGGCCATTGTTGAGGCCGCGTGTTACTGTTATTTCATGGAGAATTTGGTATAAATGAGAAGACCGAGGAGTAGAGAAGGCTGATGGCGGACATGGTCTCTTAATTGAACTCAGTCCGAGTTTCAAAGGCTGAGGAGTGAGACAAGACGCATGCGCTGTTTCTGTGCACTGACAAGAGAGTCAGAGGAATAACAGAGAGAAGCCGAGCCAATGGAACAGGTTAAATTAGGAGACAACCAATGTCCTGCTACATCCAACTAGCCCACCTCAGACGTTAGTAAGACTGCCCGTTTGGAAAAGAAAAGCCAGCAAGAGACAAGTATGGGATGTTGAGTATAATGCCATATTTTGTCCTTTTTTGCGAGAACGTGGAAATACTGCCCTGCATTTATTTTTTAACCTATTGCTCACTATAAGTCATTTGTTTTCACTCGCTGGCAAATGTTGCCACAATATTATTAAAAATGGGATGTGCGTCTTATTTTATCCAAGTTAGAAAAACAGGCAGCCGTATTAAAGTATGCCCAACAGAAATGTAATGACGGTGTAAATGTAAAATACTAAAGATTTCGAAAATTGTCTTCACAAATTAAACGACTGTGAACTGTCTACGGACTTTATAAACAACATTTCCCTCTTAATAATGAAATCGTACTTCGAGCTATCTGTTTCGACCAACGTAACGTTTTAACCGCCCAGGTTAATGAATCCCTACTTTTCCGAGAAGCATATTATGAGGTGATCTGTCCATTGTCGACAATTATTGGTAGTGGTCACAAGAAGTTGTACATTACACCACAGATCAATCACGGAAAAGATAAGAGGAGAGTGAAGTGATTCAAAGATTTAAGGGGAGTCACCGTCATGTGACTAGTCGCCAACTGGCCAGTTGGTACAAAACGGGAATACAAGTAATAAGATTACCTTTTTGATCTCGAGACGGTGGGGGGTAACGCAAACTAAGCACAGTGAGACAGCAGCGTTTCATCATAGTGGCAGAGAAATGTGTTCCAGCCAGCAGTGTGGAATCAAATAGTTGGGAGGGGTGGGTCGTGTTCAGAAAAGACCCGGAGGCGCGTCCACTTTAAATTAAACAATGCTATCTCCGGTGGAGTAGGTGCATCAATTAAAATATATGAATGGCTGATTTTTAGATATTTACCTAGTTATTACTATCATAGCATCAACAGTAGTTTTTTTTAATGTGTCTTAGAAAGAAATACCAAGGGCCACCTTCACCATTACCCTTTGTTTAATGGACTTTATCCAATTATTTGTTTTGGCTGGGACAATAACTTTCTACAGAGATTTATTGGAAAATATGCATTGCAGTATTTATGCAATGTAGATGTGTAATCGGTGGGGAAAAAACACTGTTTTCAGCTTTGGGGAAAAATGTACCTATGACATTTACTTGAGATTTTTTTTATTTTACATTGACTTGAGATTCTTTTGGTAAGAATTTAACAATTGCTCCAATAATTCACATTGGGCAGAAATTCTAGCAAAATCACCAGTCCAGCACAGAATATTTGCTAATGTGCAATTTGTCCATTAATTTTGTTAAGAGTGGTCCAAAGTAAATTTCTGAATGGCTTGACTCCTCAAAAGGAACAATGGCATTTTCTCTGTATAGTACTGTAAAGAGGCTTTCAGTAAATAAAGTGTTTCATAAAATATAGATAGTATATATAGTACATTGCATGTCATATGACGTAATACAGTTTATTTTAAAACAGTCATTTCTATCTAGGAAAGTTGCTTGGCATCATTGGCATCGTTCCTTATTTCCTAGTTTGGTTTCAATTATAATAATTGGCCCGACGTCTGTTTTAACAATATACCTAGTAATATCTAGTTGAACAAAAAGGAAACGTTAGTAATTCATTCATTTGATTTCTGTATTAAAACGTAAGCATACTATGTAAAATGGGCTAGATTCAATAAGATAATAGTGCCTCTTTCTCCCCCAGTATATTCTGCTAATAAAAGCTAAGCAAACTTGACTCTCTTATCCTATTTATGTTTTGATTGGTCTTAAACTTACTTTTTAAAAACAAACTTTTACACAATTTTTACATAATTTGCAACAGTATAATCCCCACACACCCCCTAAGGCTTGCAGCATACTTAAATCACTTAAATCTTAAAATATTGTCAAGGAAGTCAAATTTGATTATCATTCCACTTCCAACCTTATTATGATGCTGCTTTATGAGTTGATCATGAGAACTGAACGGTATTTTTTCTCATGTTTTTATCTACCCTGAGGTTCCTTGTGACCATTCTCTATTGAAATTTGGTGAAAATAAATATATTCATAACGTTCATAACCAGACCACCATAGGTCCCTCTAGATGACAAGAACTCCTGCAGTCATTAATGGATATCTGAAAATAAAATCACAAATAATTTTATCACAAATAAACCACCAGATGAAATAAAACCAGAAGATTAATATCTGTAGTTGTCATGGTCAAAATGAAACACGGGTCAGAGATATGTGGTCCCAAAGAAGATCTGGTCAGACATGATGGTTAAGAAGCTGAAACACCAAATTTGAAAAAGCTATGAAAAGTAGATACTCTGTTCTTACTTGGTAGTCCTCAGCAAAATCTCTTTAAATGTTTGTTTGATGATTATAATCGATATTATCGAAGAAGTGCGCCTACCAGGTTACATTTGATTGATTTTTGTATTTTTGTATTTTTCTAAAATCGAGGGGACAATTACGTTAAAATGTAGTAAAAGGTGCAACAAGAGGTCACAACAAAAGTGAAAATCGCGTTTTAAGCAGTTTGAGCACTTGGACGCGCCGTACAGCATGTTCTGCTGTGTCGTCTTTGAAGTAATAGTATAGGAACTGTTCTCTAAAACCAGTAAGTAAAGTAATCTTTTGACACTTCACCCGCTGTAAACACCAATTTAATTTATTATCCCATCTTAGAGTATTTTACTGCATTAATAAGTTCAGATTTGAGTGAATCAGTCATGCAGAGTAATTGCGACTAGGTGGATGTGCTAGATAGCAGTTCTGCATCTAGACAAAAGTTACCCCCCACACTGAAGTCCAAAATATTATGTTACATATTATTGACTGCAGGTAGCGAAAGTGTTTAACAGAATATAACGGATTGTTCTGTGTCGGATGAGGAAAGTATTATGGAAGCCAAGCTAGCTGTAAAACGTATCAGATAACCACTCCTTAAAATGATGTAATTTCGGAATGAATGGCAAATATACTCAATACAGTAAGTGTGTACAAGGGCACTTTCAAACAGGGAGTATCCTAATGTTAGCTACAGTGAGGAATTGATGCGTTTACAAGCTGTTTACAAGCCGTCTCGTGAAAAACAGATTTCATTATTTGGGTAACACACTTTCAGCTAACTAGGCTAATTTCATAGAATTGATCACCTCGACAATGTTGTATTGTCTTCACACGCAATGTAGAGCCGCACAGGGGTAGCTACATTGTTTGTGGGAAAGTAAGAGCATTCTGGAAGCCTCTGGAGAATTTTCATTTACCTGCTGTGCTGACTCTGATGTTTATTTAATTTTTCGTGGGCAACATTTACAAATTGTTTTAAAGGACAAGAAAAATTCTAAAAGAAATACACGAATGAGCTATTTTCAATTGAGGCTCTTAATGTTATTCAAATCATGCATAGTATTGCTGTGCAAATAGAATAATTTTGTTAAATGCTTCCTGTAACACGTTGTTGCTGCTTTAAGTTATCCCATGTGATATATTTAAAAATCATTTCTACAATATAAATGTTAAATTATTTGTTGGTCTCTATAGCAAAACCTGTCATTAGTGATTGACACTTGATAGAATAGTATTCATTTCTCTATGTACACAGTAAACAAGATTTAAAAACAATTATTCTTCTGGTAATGACTATAACACAACTCAATATGCAGCATTCATTTACTGCCTTGTTATTTATGCAGACTGCCGATGATTCCCCTCCTCTGAAGCCACACTCCGTTGAGTGTGAAACTTTGGCCATGATACAGTCCAATGACAGGGGGTCTCATTGGCTTTTTAAATTTTCCGTTTGCACCAATTGATGTGATTTTGTTGAAGAAATGCTCTGTAAGTAGTAATGTATAAAAATGGGGGGGGGGGGGGAACCTTACAAATTTATTGGTTGGATTTTAGGCCTGACGGCATGACGGTTGGATTGAATCGGGGTCATTATGTTTATTACATTTTTTGTGCTTTCAGTGGTATGGTCTTCTCCTGACTCAACATAAAAATCCGAAACAATGTAATCTATTCAGTTATAATGACACCGTGTCAAATGTCCTTACCTGGTCTAGCTTACCTTGTGTGCTGTTGTGTCAGTTGTCCGCCTCCAGTGCCAGTGGTGAGGTTGACAGCGGTGCGAGAGAGTGTTTTGGGAATGTGGTGGGGTGGGAGTAGTGGAATGGTGGGGTTTTGTGTGTGAGCCTGTCTGTTATCAATTCCAGGGTGGGAGGGGTGTGTTTTTTTTGCTTGTCTCTCTTATGTTCTCTGTTCTGGGTGACCCAGCACATATTAATCCGTCTTGGCAATCAGCCAGCAGTGGTCTGACAACAGCTGTTTGGTCCTGACCTTCCCTTTGTCATCCTGAAAAGTAAAACCAGAGAAGGTAGAAGTCTGAATTTAGAGCTCCATGCGATACTGTGTAAGGTTCGGTCTCATATATAATGGATTAATTTATGTAAAATTATTTGCCAGCCATGAGCACAGGTAGGGTATGGTATCTGCTGCTCTCTAGCCTTCGGTACAGCTCTTTCAGCTAAAACTGGTGATGGGGAGAACTGGTGTGATGTCCGTTACTGTGCTTTCCCGGTCCCCATTGAATTCTGTTGTCTGCAACTTTCCTCCATTTCATTTAGTCTCTCTGGTCTCCATGACGACCGAGCATATGCTTTAGTGGCGGATTTTAGTTGATTTGGATCTCAGCCATATGCAAATAAATAAGGGAGACAATATTCTGTTGTCTCCAAATTATCTGGAGACTTGAGCCTCATCAGCCTTCTGGGGTTTGTCCTGGGGGTGGGAAAGATTGCAAAAAGGATCAATGGTTGTACAGTATGGCCCAAAAAAAACCCCAAAAAACCTGGGCCAGTCCTTTCCACACATAAACGTTATTTGTGCTACAGGGCATCACTTCTGGCATCAGCTTGCTGAGTGCGAGGCAGAGCTCGACCCGACTGGGGCAACACCCTGCCTTTCCCCCCTTTCCATGGCCTGTGCTGCACAGATTCTGTCTATCTGCGGTAGACATTGGTGGTGGGGGGCAGGGCGGGGCGGGGCGGGGCAGAGCGGTTGTCTTCCTCCTGGTCCTCGGTGTTCTCTTTGGCTGTGTCCGAAACGAAAGGCTCTAAATGATTATAAGTGTGACATTTGTAAGTTTTCTGGTTCTTGTTTATCTGTTTGGCGATAGCCTTAAAGTGAGACGTCGATGCAAAAAAAAATGCTGAATGTCCATCAGGTCTGATGAAGATGGAATTTGGATAAATAAAATGAGGAAAACGGTTTGTGTATCGGAATGGTGTGCCTTCTTTGGTTGTGTGTTAATGGCCTTTTCACGAACCAGCCGAAACCAAAGGTCATATTATCTGGCGGTCAGTATCAGAGACCGTGCGTTAGACCTGCGCCATACTCGGCGTGGCCACATCACGGTGACATTTCCTGTGTTGGCTGAGGTAGGCTTTGAAAGGTCATGCACAAGGAACCTGCATTGTAGACCTGGACACAGGTGACCTGTACCAGGCCAGTTTCAGTGGGACCAAACTGAACTGGGCTCGCAAAAGAACAGCAGACTGAGGACTCTGGGTTTTCAGCCCAGCTACTGGGTTTTCTGCCAGACTCTACTCTGATGAGCGGTTTTTGAATAGCTTATAGCTGGTGGAAATTGGATTTAACAACCATGTCTGTTTTAATGCAACAACCAATTAAGCCAGCTATTCTACATTTTATTAGAAGCGCAGGCCGGATTTTCTGTTGACAAGAGTTTACCATATTTTAATGAGCGTTGTCCTTTAAAAGAGAGAGAGGAAAAAAAACAACAACTAGCGAATGAAGGCAGAGGTCTTTTTATTTCTTTATTTCTTGGTGAATAATTCAGACTTCTTTAATGCTCTCTGCCGTCACTGTCGTGCAACACGGCACTTGGCTGCGGTTTTAATCCGCTCCGCCTCACTGTTAATTTTTTATCTAATCTTCGAACCGATCTGCACAAAATGTCTGCCGTTCCTCATCATTTTAAAATCAACGATAACCTGCAGCCTCTGCACCTTGCAACGCCAATCCCAATCCCTCCCACCCCCCAAAACGATAAGATGTAAAACATTTCCGGAGCAAAGCAACTGATGGAGAGGAGACTGTCGCAATTACTGGGGACAGGAGGCGTGCGGCTTCACAAAAGCACACAGGCTATTAGACGTGTCCTGTCTGGTAGCTCGGAATGACAGTCGACTTGCTGCTTTTCAGACTAGAGCCCATTGTGCTGGATTACAATGGAGCTCCCAAAAGGTACAGGGCTGCACGTTGTGCTCATCTCTCTGCTCTCACCTCGCTCCCTCTCAGCTCGTATCCTGCTTACAATGACCCGCGGAGATGTCTGACAGTCTGAAGAAAAGATTCGAGTTTCCCAATTCTCTGGTCCAGGCCCAGGTAAAGTGCAGGGCTGAATGGGCGTTTTTGAATTGTGCCCCCGGAGCTCTTAGACAAAGGGGGAAAGAGAGCCCTGAATCTTGTTTGTGTCTGCAGGCGGTGAGATGTCTGGTCGGTGCCGTGTTGAAAGAGAAGGGCCAGAATGAGAAGATTGTTCAGTCCTCTACTCAGGTGGGTGTGGGTGGGGGTGGCTGTCTCAGCCCTGGTCGAGACGGGTTCAGATCGCCATTCGCCGTGGAGGCTTGATGCTGGGAAGTCCACCCGCGAAGAGCGCTGTGAATGTTCGTGCGCCGAGGCGCGTGAGCTCTCGGTGGTCGTGCACAAGCAGTCTGTGTTGTCCCCTTCTTTCAGAGCCAGGCCCTGGAGACCCTGTGGGAGCTGTGCTGCGGCGATGGCCCGGTGGTGAGGGCAGCCTGCTGTGAGGCTCTGGTTCTGCTGGTGGAGCAGGACCACGCTGACCTTCAGTATGTGCTCGACAGCGTCCTCAACCTCCTGCCCTCCGCCAGGTACTCGCCACCACCCTAAAAACTCTAGTCTGTACCTTTTAGTTTCTTTTTAGTTTCTCTGGTGCCGTCAACCACCGGCGCGATATTAGTAGACGTCATACAAATGTAGATTGGATGCTAATTGGGTGGTAGCTGGAAAATACATCATTTAAAAAAAATCAGTTTTAAAGAGTGGATTGTGTTCTGTTCTGCGGTTGATTGAAATCCAGGCCCCGTTCCTCAATCGCCTGTAAACCACGTTCTCACGCCGGGTTAATATTTGCGGCTGAGAGAGGGCGTTGTTCCGCGTCTGCACGAGTGGCCCTTGGAGAGAGGACGCTGAGTAAAGATCGATGATCAAACGGACTGAACGCAAACGCAGATGTCCTCCCTCGGTGCCGACGGCTGCTGCTGCCCCTTTAAATCTTCCAATGCAATCTTCCAAAGGCAGGGTGAAACTGCCCGTATTTCACTGGAGACTCCTGGACCAAGTGAATGTGACCGGCGTCAAAATGGAAACCCCAAATCATGTTTATTGTGGTGGCGGGAAGGGGGGAACCAAAAAGAATTTCATTTGGGGGAGGGGGGCGCAGAAGATTTAGATTTAGGCATGGAGTACGAAGGATATGGCGAAACCAAGCAGAAAAGCAGATGACTTGTATTCCTGCAGGGGAATCTCTTCTCCTTTGGTGCTGCTCCTTCCTGCAAGCCGTCTCGGTCACTATGAAAAGGAGCCGGAGGTGGGTCTCTTGTGGGCTGGATCTCCCGTGGGCTGGATCTCCCGTGGGCTGGATCTCCCGTGGGCTGGATCTCCCGTGGGCTGGATCTCCCGTGGGCTGGATCTCCCGTGGGCTGGGTCTCAGTGGATTGCCCGGCCTAACATTCGTAGAGGTTGCACTGGATTTTGCTGAACTGATATCTACACACTCTTTGTGTCCCTTCTCGGTTCATTTAGTCCATGCCTCCTTAGAAAAACCGGTGAAACTGTATCCGCTCTGAACCTTTAGCAGTGCCTGGACGATCCCTTGGTGACAATCGCTGCGGCCGTCCTTCCCCTCTCCAGCCTCGGCGTTTCTCTCCTATTGCCGTACGTGCATCCGATGAGGTCAGAACTTTATAACTGAGGAAGTGTATACGCTCTCCCTGTAAATATCAAAACTCCCTGAGCGGTGGAAGTTTGAACATGAAAGCGGAGATGCTTCCCAAACTCCTGCCTGGGAAATGCGCCCCGCGCCTCCCGCAAGGGCTCGTGTTCTGCATTTTAAATATAATCACAAGCCCAGAAGCGGGGGTGGGACTGGAGCCCTGGCCCAGATTTGCGGAGTGGGGGGCTCCCCTGCCACGCGGATGAAAGTGGGGAGATTAAAGAGTGCTGGGCCCACGCCTCCACACATAATTGATTTATAACTCGTGAGCCGAGCTCGTCGCCACACCTTTGCCAGGGGACGGGGGTTACCGCTTGCCATCCCGCCATCCACCAGCCCCTCTGAATCTGCAGTCCCCTCTCCACACACACACACACACACACACACACACACACACACATGCCCAATACACAGTTGCTTTCTGTGCTGCCACTGGTTCCCCAAAATAACTGCTTCCCTTCTGCTTAGGGTGCTTCCTTGTGGTTGTGGTTGGTTGCTGGTTGTGTGTTGGGGCTGGTTGTGGTTGGTTGCTGGTTGTGTGTTGGGGCTGGTTGTGTGTTGGGGCTGGTTGTGGTTGGTTTCTGGTTGTGTGTTGGGGCTGGTTGTGGTTGGTTGCTGGTTGTGTGTTGGGGCTGGTTGTGGTTGGTTGCTGGTTGTGTGTTGGGACTGGTTGTGGTTGGTTTCTGGTTGTGGTTGGTTGCTGGTTGTGTGTTGGTTGCTGGTTGTGTGTTGGGGCTGGTTGTGGTTGGTTGCTGGTTGTGGTTGGTTGCTGGTTGTGTGTTGGGGCTGGTTGTGGTTGGTTGCTGGTTGTGCGTTGGGGCTGGTTGTGGTTGGTTGCTGGTTGTGCGTTGGGGCT